>PVJN01033754.1:0-23224 GCA_004026805.1 Lasiurus borealis | reverse complement strand
CTGCCTCCCTGAGCCCCTAAACTCACAGGCAGGACAGAGTGCTCTTGGCTCCTGTCCACGGCTGCTTTTCCAATAGGCCCAACATCTGAAGTTAGAGGCTCTGTGAGGAAGGCGTTCGCTACTCTGACCCCCTGCCCGGGCCGAGCTTGCTCCCAGACCCACAGGACAAGGTCCTCTCCCCCTCAGTCACATTCTGTCACGCACAACGAATGCTCACTGTCCCTCCAGCTTCAGGCAGTTCGTTCCAGGATGCTGACATGTGTGGAGCTGTGGCCCTCTGGCCAGCCCATTTCTCGCCTCTGCTCCCCCAACTGCAGCCCTTTGCAGGCAGACTTTGCAAATGAGCTCAGCTCCTCTCCTCCCCACCTGGGGAGCATGTGCCATGAGATTTCTGCTGCAAGCAAAAGGACTGGAATCTTCTCTGAGCTAGATTCCAGAGCCAACTTCCCCTCTTCCCAGCCCCCTTCTCTGCCTTCTCTCCTGCAAGCTTCCTTCTGCTGGGGGGTGGGGGTTTCTGGTTTATCAGTTCCCCTCCCGGTCCTCCTCCCTCCCACACACATACACACAACACAATCTATGCCTTTCTTCCTTTCGCTTGTGTTCAAGGGCCTCAGGACCCCTCGGGGCAGCAGCTGGGGGCCTCGGAGTGCCTCGGGAGAATCCTAATCGCACTGGAGCAGCCACAGCTTGATTCCATCCTCAGTGATGCCTTCTGACATTTAATGAGGTAAGGAGCTAAATCCCCTTCATCCCAGAGCGGCTGAGCTAGCTGCAGTGCTGGCTGCTGCAGGAGCAGTGGGTGGGGGCGGGGCCAGGACTAGACTAGCCATGCCTGCATCTGTACAGCAATGTGCTTCCATGTGCAAATCTGCGTGTGTGCAAATGCTGGCATAGATACAGGTGCCTGTGAGCACAGGGTCACAACCCACCGGAGGTCAGTCCGGCTCGGCCACCTACCTCCTCCAAATGGCCAGCACGCTCATCACAGAGCCCAGGACAAGGAGGGCTGAGATGGTCACCACGGTGACGACAACTGCGGGGCTCTGGTCCCTGGAGCCGGAGGCAGCTGGGAGGAAGAGCAGGAGGTTGAGGCAGGCAGAGCACCGGGCTCCTGGGGAAGTGTCCTCGCCCCACAGAAGGATTTCCGCAGCACCTTTGCCTCCCAGCGGCAGAGGGATCAAGGCAGTCCCGCCAAACACAACCTCCACTGAAGCCCAGCTCTGGGAGAGAGGCCAGGGGTCCAGACAGGGAGACCTGGGACTCCCTTTTTTGCCTTTCAGATGGGGAAGGACAGACTTAAGGTATCTCTGCAGCGGGAACAGCCTCTTGCCTGAGATCCCCAACCCCAAGCGAGACCATTCACCACCAATAATAATAAAAGTAAACTTTTAGCTGACACTTATGCCACTCAAGACACCAGGCCATGTGCCTGAACTGAATGATCCTGTTTCATCGTCACAACCAGCCAGTATGGTGCTCCTGTCTCCATTTTACAGTTGAGGAAACTGACATTGAGGCAAGCTGTAAGACTTGTTCAAGGTCACAGAGCTAATAAATAATGAACCTAAGATTTGAACGTGATTTCAAACCTCTGCTTTGAATTATTTCACCAAGGGAGAGGCCTCGAGGAGCTAAGGCTCTCAGCCCTATCCACCCATCCATCCATCCAAGAGAAAGCGATGTATGAGCCAGAGTCCCTGCCCTGGAGGGGTGTACAGATCACCAGGAAAGATAGAAACAAAAAACGTAACTGTAGAATAAAATAAGAAACAGAGAAAGCTGAGAGGAACAATAATTTCTTCCCAAAGGCTTTGAAGAATATGGCAAAAGTAATGGGTATCATTTCCAAGATTAGGTTACGGGAGAGAGTGCCTCTGTCTCGGGTGTTCTCTCGCTCATTCACAGTCTCTAAAAGAATCTAGTGGCTGTGTTGTGAGTAGCCCGATGGAGAAGCCCATGAGCCAAGGAACTGCATGCCTCCGCCAAAGAGCCAGCAAGAACCCAAGTAGGGCCCCGGTTTGGCTCCGTGAATAAAGCGTCAACCTGCGGACCGAAGGGTCCCAGGTTCAATGCCGGTCAAGGGCACACGCCTGTATTGCAGGCTTGGTCCAACCTGCAGGAGACAGCTAATCAATGATTCCCTCTCATCATGGATGTTTCTGTCTCTCTCTTCCTTTCTGAAGTGTGTGTGTGTGTGTGTGTGTGTGTGTGTGTGTGTGTGTATAAAGAACCCAAGTAGGGAGACAAAGTCTCCCACAGTTAAGCCTTCAGATGAATCACAACCCCAGAGGACACCTTGACTACATTCTTGTGAGAGACCCTGAGTCAAGTGGCATCTAGTTAAGCTGCACCCATTCCCTTGACCCACAAGAAAACATGAGATAACAAATTTCTGTTATTTTCAGCTGCTAAGTTTTGGGGGCCATTTGTTATGCAGCAAGGGGGCATTGGAGCATGGTCTTTCCTCATGAACCTGATCTGGGGTTATAGCTCACTGGAAAAAAATGCTATGCAGATTGGGAGGCCCAAGCCTCCACAGCCAGGGCCACAGCAAAGGATGCAGGGCAGCTGAGCAGTATCCACTAACCAAAAAGCACCAGATGAATGTTAGCCCCTTCCACTAACAGTCCCAGCTCCTGCCCACAGCCAGATCCACGCGCCTTTGTTCAGATGGCTTCATCTATCCAAAATGCCTTTGCTGTCCGTCTCCGCACAGTCATGTTCCCCAGCCTTCGAGACATGGCTCTAATCTCTGTTTGCCAGCACCTGGCCGAGGTCTGGCACAGACGGGCATTCGAGCAAGAAGTGCTGTCTCCCTTCCCAGAACCCAAACTCCCTCAACATTTTATCTGCACGTCCCTTTGGGCTCAGAGCTCTTCCTATCTTGGATTAGACTCATGTAGCAGGTTGGGAAGAATTATTATCTTGACAGCTGGTGCCAGAATGCCTCTTAGGGGGAACTGCCTTTGTCCGGGAAAATACTTTCATGAGCTGCGTGGGGTAGATAGAGGTGAGACCCCGAGGACTCGGTTAGCAGCAAGAAAAACAACAAAAGAAGGAGCTCACCGCTCTTTATGCATCCCTGAAAGGGAGTTTGGGGGTGCAGGGCGGAGGAACCAGGGGAGGGTGTGAAGGGGATGGCGGAACAATGCCATGTAGAAGTGGAGCTGTTTTAGAATCAGCCTGTCTTATGTTCTGCTTTTGTTTTGTTTTGATAACAGCTGTGCTAAGAAACTGTTCACCACTGAGAATGTATAACTCGCGTTCGGTTGCACTGACTGCTGCGGTGCCACCTCCCACTGCCCCCAACCTTCAGCGAAGCCTGTTTCAATACTTTAAGGCCTCAGGGGAACAGGGCAGTGCCCCGGGTTTGGGTTCATATCATGGCGGAGAGAAAGAAGCAGCATGGGAACAAGAATTTAGCTGTCAGCTCGGCTGGCGTGGCTCAGTGGCTGAGTGTCATGGTTTGGTTCCCGGTTAGTGCACGTGCCTGGGTTGCTGGCTCAATCTCCAATGGGTCAACCCCCAGTATGGGCGTGTAGGAGGCAGGCTATCAGTGATTCTCTCTCATCACCGATGTTTCTATTTCTCTCCTTCTCCCTTCCCCTCTGAAAATCAATAAGAATATATTTTATATATTAAAAAGAATTAGCGGTCAAAGCAAGAGGTGACCGTGAGACTAAAACTCCTCCCAAGGAAATAAATAGCAAGAATCTTGGGGAGGACACAGGATGTTTCCACAAGACGTGGGATAGGTCCCGAGGGGCAGGGAGCCACCAGCCGAGGCCCGGGGTGTTTGTGACCTCCTTCCTCCAGCAGAGGTAGCCCGTCTAATTCACATCCTGAACAGGTATCAGGTGGGTTCCGAATGCCCGTCTGTGCCAGACCTTGGCCAGGTGCTGGCAAACAGAGATTAGAGCCATGTCTCGAAGGCTGGGGAACATGACTGCAGTCAATTAGGCTGTCATTAAACTGTGCCGCAGGCTCCCTTAGTTGTACAGATAACCACACCACCCCCTCCAGTTTGTCTCCTTGCCCCATCCCCGCCCAGTCCCCGGGCACAGCTCACTCACCCTCCCCTGGGGTCTGGACTTCAATGCTGGGGTTGAAGTTCTGGGTCTCCCAGGAGGGCTCCGGGGAAGCCGCCCGGATCTGAAAGATGTAGCGAGTAGCTGGCTTCAGGTTGGTGACGGTGACCGCAGGCGCCCCGGTCCTCACTGTGGAGTAAGTCTGCTCGTTCTGACCCTGGGGAGGGACCGAGAAGTGAGGCCTAGACCAAGGGCCAGACCCAGGCTCTTGGGAGAATGACGGGGGGCGGGGGGGCAGGAGGAAGGAGGCAGGAGAGCACCTTTAGGAGGAAGAACCTGACTCCAATCGTCCCCGGGGGTTCCACAGGCTTCCCCCAAAGCATCTGCAACCCCTTCCCCCACCACAAGTTCCCACCCACACTCGCTAAGGGAAACTTTAGGGAAGGGGCTAGATCTTCCTTCTCAGGGGTGACAGGGTGAGGGGCGCCAGGGCCTGGCAGTCCAGGGGGGTGAGCGGGGCCTGCTGCCGAGGAAAGCCTAAGAAAATGAGCCCTGACACCTGCCCAGTCCTTGCTGCTCACAAAACCTTTCCTTCCCCTGGTCATCTGATTTTCACAACTGCTCGCCCTGCAAGGCACAGGACAGGAGGTTTCATCTTTTTTAAGAAAAGGAAATTGAGCTCAGAAGGTAGAGGGGTTCCCTCCACCTTCCTGTTCAACATACCATCCCCCAACGCACAGCTCCCAATAGACTTCCGGTATTCAAAACCTATTATGTGACTCAGCAAAGAAGTTCCTCCAGCGACTGAGGAGCCCGTGAAGCTCTGACACAGGCAGTGCTGGAGCGGAAAGCAGGGCTTCCCAGGAATGAAGATATTTGCTGGGAAACAGTTTAACAGCAGATTCTGTGTCAGATTTAAAGACAATAGAGCTGTGGGGGAAAGAGACAGTGGATCGGGAGATAAGTCCCTTTGTCAAATCCTGGCGGGACTGCCACCGTGGATTGACCCGTGGATTGACAACAGACACAAGAGGGGAGCAAAAAAAATCAGCAAGCGTTTCCTATCAGAATCAGTAGGCTGTAGGCGTTTGCAATACGAAGCGTTACATATATAATGTCACCTCAGGTTTCAGTGCCAAATTAGTTCCAGGAAAGATTCTGGTTTGGCTGTCAGAACTATAGACGAAGGACTATAAATCTATACACAGATCAGATCCTGTTGCTGACCAGAACCAGGCTCCTCAGCATGGCTTCGATGGAAAAATCTCATGTGATCTTCTTTATACTACCCATGCCTTCTTCTCTTATCGAATCATAAAAGTTACATAAGGCTACTTTAATTTTCTGTATTTTCTAAATTCATACAGTAAATATATATTTAAAATTAAAAGCATTGAAATTTTATAAAGCTGGGACAGTAGGATGTCCACACCTAGTGTGTGTGTGGGGGGGGTGGGGGGGTTGACGGTTGACATGCTGAAAACTTAACTTTGATTTTGCTTTTCACTGCTGTAACTTGAAGTTCTCCCATCTGTGGGTACCTCATTAGAAAGAGGGGAAGAAATCCCCTCCTGTTCATCAACCTCCTCTTCCTCTCTCCACCCTTGACTCTCACAAAAGTGAACAGGCCTCTGTGTACTACCATCTTACTAAGGTAATGTCAGGACGCTGGTTTCAAGTGGTAAGAGCCAAGTTCCACAGGAATGGGGTGGGGTGGCGGGGGTGGGGGGGTGGCTGCCTCACCTCAGGCTGGCATAACGTCTCTAAGGCAGCAGGATCTCAGAGAATGACCCCCGCGGGCTTAGAATGGTTGGTAACTAATTGGGATGGCGTTTAGAGCCCCGATTGCTTAGCATGGAAGGGGTGAAGTTGGGATCTACATAAGCAAAGCTGCATGGACCAGCGGGGCCACTGTATATTTTTATTATTATTTGTAAAGGATGTTACATATCCTTTATGTCAGTACAATTACTATAATAACCCATCCATTCCCTGTTCCGGAGAGCTGATGGTTAAACACTTAGCAGCACACCTCAGAGGCCGAGCAGGCCACCTGACCTACCCATGTGCTGAGACAATCATGCATTTTTGTAAAATTTGAAGCAATATAATATTTCTGCATTATTTCTTTTTTTAAGGATTGTAAATTGTATGTCTACGATTTGGGTACACAAAATCTGGTTCAGCCCGCAGAGAAAGCTCTTTGTCCACTGTAAACACCGGGCCCAGCGGTGGAGATGGAGGTGAGGCTAGCGATGCAGGGAGATCTGAGGGAAAGAGGAGGAGCGGGGCGTCCCGGGAGCGGGGCCAGGAAGAAGCTCCAGCCTGGAAGGCCGCTCTGGAGGCCAGGGGATGTGTTTGGGAAGAGACTGTGAAGAGGAGGAAACGATGGGCCGGCCAGGGCACAGACTGCACCTGGGAACGAGAGCCGGGACCCACCTTCTCGTAGTAGCGGATCTCATATTCTGTGCCATTGGCCCCCGCAGCTCCAGCAGGAATGGGCTCCCGCCAGGACAGGGACACGCTCTGGGGTTCCACTCGGTCCCTGCGAATCTCATCCTCCTCCCAGGGCCCTGAAAGAAAGGAATGAAGATTTTTCGACCTTATCTGACTGCAGGGCAGGGTCAGGGGGCTTGAGGGGTCAGGCCTGTGAGGACTGGGTCTGGGGTTGGGGAAGGCTGAGGGGCGTGGCCTAATGGCTGTGGGGTGGGGGAGCAATGGGCTCCAGCAGGGTCCATGAGCTACAGGGGGGCCATGAGCTACAGGGGGGCAATGGGCTACAGAGGGGGAGGGCAGAATCTCTGAAGCCAGAGGCAAGCGAGGCCCCCAGTGACTCCACACACTGCTCTCTACGAACTGAGTCCTATGGGAGAAAGTGCCAGGCCCGCTGCTTGCCCATCCCTATCCTCCAGCACCCCTCCTGGTGGTAGGGTCTAATCCCCCAGGCTCTGCCTAATTTTCCTGTGGTTTAGAGACATTAGAGAAAGTGTAAGAGCCAGCGAGACCAGCTACTTAACTATTCTAATGATCTGGTTAAGAGATAATACACTCAACATACACAAAATGAAATGATTTCAACACAATAAAAACCAATACGAAAAGCCCACCGCCGACATATTACTCAAGTGTGAAAGATTGAAAGCTTTCCCTCTAAAATCAGGAACAAGACAAGGATGTCTACTCTTGCCACTTTGATTCAACATAATATTGGAAGTCATAGCCAGAGCAATTAGGCACAAAATAAAAGGAATCCAGATTGGAAAGGAAGAAGTAAAATTATCTCTGTCTGCAGTTGACATGATCTTATATAAAGAAAATCATAATTTCACACATATGCAAAAAAATAAATAAATAAAAACACCTGTTAGAACTAATTAACAAATACAGCAAAACTGCAGGATATAAAAATCAACACACAAAAATCAGTTACATTAGCCGAAACCGGTTTGGCTCAGTGGATAGAGCATCCGCCTGCGGACTGAGGAGTGGTCCCGGGTTCAATTCCGGTCAAGGGCATGTATCTTGGTTGCGGGCACATCCCCAGTGGGGGCGTGCAGGAGGCGGCTGCTCGATGTTTCTCTCTCATTGATGTTTCTGGCTTTCTATCCCTCTCCCTTCCTCTCTGTGAAAAATCAATAAAATATATATTTTTAAAAAAAATCAGTTACATTATACACTAACAGTTGACAGTCTTAAAAATTAAGAAAATAACTTCATTTACAATAACATTAAAAATAACAAATTACTCAAGAATAAACTTAATGTCAATGGACAGCAACAAGAAAAAGAAGAAAAAGGAGAAGAAGAAGAGGAGGAGGAGGAAGAAGAGGAAGAGGAGGAAGAGAAAAGAAAAGAAAAAGAACAGGTACTAATGCCTAAACCGAGGCAGAAACCACCAGGTTACTGGGGAAAGATCATGACTGGACTTCAGTGTGTGGAGCCAAGGGGTCTCCAAGAGCAGATGCTGGAAAGGCAGCTGGGTAAGGGGTTCCAGGGCTCACAAAAGGGGTCTGCGAGGAAGGTGGCGATCCAAGAGCCATCGGACAAGGACTGGAAGAAACTGCCAGAAAGAAAGGAGGAGGAAAAGCTTTTAGGGCATAAGCCAAAGACACGACAGTGAAGAGGCAGGCGAAGAGGGGGGTGAAGAGGAGGTGCAGAGAGGTAGGAGGACGGCACAGAAGCCCTGGGGGAGTATTCCAGAAGCTTCTCTCCGGACACCTCCCGTCATTAGCTCCATGTCCACCAGCCGGAGCCCACTGTTCCCATTTTTCATGTGCGGAATGGAAACAGTGATGACACCGCACAGGCCGGCATATGGCGTAATGACAGGCAGAGCATAAGCACAGTGCTCACACAGTTTGCCAACAAGAGGGGCCCGCAGTCAGCAGTGCCACGTGCTGAGAAGAGACAGGGGTAAGATGATGATGATGCCAAGTGCCCTTTGGCGTCCACACTGTGTAGGTCCCCAGTGGCTTCAAGGGGTTAAAGGCAAGGTGGTGTCAGGTGGTGAGGGGCCCAGGAAGGGGAGGCAGAGCGCCTGTGGCTCCCTCTTTGAAAAGTGTGTTAGCGTGGCTTCCAGTTTTAAACCGTATCCATCCAGCAGCCCCACCTCCAGTGTTTCTCAAATTGCAGTTAAAGCCCTGGCTGGTTCAGTTCAGTGGTTAGGCATCGGCCCAGGGACCTAAGAGGTTGCAGGTTCAACTACCAGTCAAGGGCAGGTGCGAGGGGTTGCAGGTTCAATCCCTGGCCCTGGTCGGGGCACATGCCAGAGGCAACCAATCGATGTGTCTCTCTCACCTGGATGTTTCTCCCCCTCCTGCCTCCCTTTCACTCCTTTAAAAAGAGAAAAGAAAAAAAAAAAGTCTATGGAAAAATATCCTAGGATGAGGATTTAAAAAAAAAAAAAATTTCCTGTTAAAACAGGGATCCAGAAGGAGTCAAAAACCCAGAACAGCACCATAAACTACTCTTGACAGCTGATGGCCAGAATGGGGGCAGGGAAGGGGAAGTGGGGTGGCATATTTCTGCCTGTGATAAAGCCAGTGGAACTAGACTGAAAAGTGCAATTGTAGTGAACCCCGGGCTAAGCTGCCCACAGAGTGACATGGCCTCTCATCCTAAAAATAATTTCAAAGGTCCCATATCCTTCCTCACAATGTCTGACCCTTAAAAAATAGCAAGGTCTTTGTCCACTGGACAATGCACAACCATCCCTCGACTACACAGCTGCTTTCGGAGAAAGTGCTCTTCCTTATCCCAGGGAGTGCCTCTCCCCCTGAACACGGGTGCAGACAGCAGCTCCCGGAAGAGATTGGCGCAAAGGGGAGCGAGGGATGAAGCGTCCTAGGAGGTGGCACAGTCGCTTGCAGAGACAGAGGGATGTCACAGATAGAACGGGGCTAGGAATGCCATTTTTTTAAAACTACATTTGTTTGAAAGCATCAGATGGACAGGATATAGCGGGAAGAGAAGGTTCCATTTCAGCCCCACAGAGATGCATCAGATGAGAGCCTGATAAATCCTGAGCCCAGGCACCTGCTCTCCCACTGCAGGTGTGTGATGAGACTCATCTGCATCAAGTGGGGCCAAGAGCGCAGCAGGCACTGCTGAAAACCTGTTCAGCAGCCACGTCCCCCTTCCCTGATGGCTGAGTGCGATTTTTGACTCGGGAGCTATTGTCTCCCCTCAGATGACGCAGGTTAATTCTGATTGTTCTAACACATCTGTGTGCACTCATTCCCTTTGCCAATGATTTGCTTTAGGGTTGGGCTCGCAATCCAGTTCTGGCCAACAAAAGGAGCAATCAGCTAAGAGGAGGAGGGGTCCTGGAAAAGGTTTCTTGCTCTTAAAAAGATGCCTACAAGGAAGAAGGAGCCAGCCTGTGTGCTAAGGACGTCAGCCTGTGTGATAGCGGAAAGATGGAAAGAACCGGGTCCTTGAGGACATTGCTGAGCTGCTGGATTACCCAGGCTTTAACTCTACTCTTTTTAGGTAAACTCAGAAATCATTCCAATCAAATGTCAGATGGATTGAGATTTATTGTACTTGCAGCTGAAAGTCTCACAATCAAAGGACAATTCACACATCTCGAGTTTTGTGGTGTGTTTTTTTCAAACACCAGCTTTTTTATTGTTCAAGAACAAGTAAACAGAAAACACCAAGAAATTGGGCATATGAAAATACTTCTAACTAAGCAAACAGAAATATTATTCTGAAGACTCAGGAGAGGCAGATCGCTAAGAGCGGTTTAGTAGGACAGAAGCACAAGTAAGGAGATCCTTCGGCCTCTTCAAGAAGGTGAAAGGAACACAGACCCCACAAAATAGAAGCAAAGGTCATGAGGAGAAAGCAGGTGGAGAAGAAAAGCAGCGAGACAAGATAAAAGTGGTGATACTGTGCCCTGGCTGGGTTGGCCCAGTGGATAGAGCATCGGCCTGGGGACTAAAGGGTCCCAGGTTCAATTCCAGTTGGGGGCACATACCCGGGTTGTGGGCTCAATGCCCAATGGGGGGCGTGCAGGAGGTGACCGATCAGTGATTCTCCCTCATCATTGATGTTTCTCTCTCTCTCTCTTTCTCTCTCTCTCTCTCCCTCTCTCTCTCTCCCCCTTCCTCTCTGAAATCAAATAAAATATATTTTTTTAAAGTGGTGATACTGCAAAAGGTTTGAGGAGAAACTAAAAGCACATTAACAAAAAAAGAAAAGAAAATTCATTACAAATACTGTATAAGGGATTTTAACAAAATCACAAGCAGAATAGGAAATCGTAACTCTCTCAATCTTTGGAACACCAAGTACGCAATTAGAAGAAAATAGACTTGAAAAAAGGCATATGTAAACATATATATATATGTGTGTGTGTGTGTGTGTGTGTGTGTGTGTGTGTGTGTGTATGTGTGTGTGTATATATATATATATACATATATATATATATATATAGAGAGAGAGAGAGAGAGAGAGAGAGAGAGAGAAGGGGAGGGAGAGATACACAACAGAACAAATATACTACACTTTTGAGAGAAACCAATATGGCGACATAGGTGAACACCTAAACTGCTGCCTCGCACAACAATTTCAAAACTACAACTAAAACACAGATCGAACATCATCTAGAACCACAGGCTGAGTGGAAATTCTACAATTAGAAGAAAGAGAGGGGCTCACAGAGACTCAGAAGAGCTGCAAAGGCTGAGGTATGGAGACGAGCTCATGGAGAGAGTGGGCGGTGGAATGCCTGGCTGGCTTCTTCTGGTGGGAGGGAGATAGAGACTCCCGACTGCACTGAACCCCTTCTCCTACTCCACTAAACCCCAGTTCCGGGTGAAACTCATATGGGGAGAGTCTGGACTGTCATGAAAAGGGAGGAGTGCATGGAAACTTAAGGGAGCCATGAAAGGGCAGAGGTCTGAGGGCGCACCACCACTACGCACAGAGAGGATGGACTGCTTATTGTGCCGCTGGCTTTCTCTAGTGGGCAGGAGACAGAGCCTGCCAACTGCACTGAACTCCACTTCTGACTGACCCAGTTTCGGGTAAGACCCTGGGGACCCAGACTCATACGGATCCCAGAGCTCAAGGGAACCGGAAAAGCAGAGGTCTAGAGGCATGAGCATGCACATGCAGAGAGGGCAGCAGCAATTACTGAGAGACACTTGAGACCCAGGGGCCACGTAGGGCAGGGCTGACTGGAAGCCAACACTGTCTCTGCTCAGCCTTGAGACTCCACCCCATCCAAGCTCAACAGAGAGGCTTTTGCAGTTTTGCAAGTTTTATATCATAAGGCTGACTCCAGCACAGAAGTTCTCCCGGCGTAGCGAAAATGCAGAGACAAAGAAACAGATCACAAACCAAGGAAATGGAGGAAATCAAAAGACTGGATATAGAGTTCAAAACCACGATTATAAGGTTTTTCAAGAATTTCCTCGAAAAAAGATGGATAAATTTAGTGAAACCCCAGAGGAGATGAAAAAGGACCAACTAGAAATTAAACATACACTGACTGAAATAAAAAATATTATACAGAGACCTAATAGCAGACTAGAGGAAGGCAAGAATCAAGTCAAAGATTTGAAATACAAAGAAGCAGAAAATACTCAACTGGAAAAGCAAAAAAAAAAAAAAGTCCAAAAAGTTGTAGATAGTGTAAGGAGCCTCTAGGACAATTTCAAGCATAGCAACATCAGAATTATGGGGGTGGCAGAAGAAGAGAGAGAGCAAGATACTGAAAACCTATTTGAAGGGATAATAACTGAAAACTTCCCCCACCTGCTGAAAGAAATAGACTTACAAGTCCAGGAGGCACACAGAACCCCAAAAAAAGGAATCCAAAGAAGAACACACCAAGACACATCATAATTAAAATACTAAGAGCAAAAGAAAAAGAGAGAATATTAAAAGCAGCAAGAGGAAAACAGTTACCTACAAGGGAGCACCCATACGATTTTCAGCTAATTTCTCAATAGAAACGATGCAGGCCAGATGGGAGTGGCAAGAAATATTCAAAGTGATGAATAGCAAGAACCTACAACCAAGAATACTCTATCCAGCAAAGCTATCATTCAGAATTGAAGGTCAAATAAAGAGCTTCACAGATAAGAAAAAACTAATGGAGTTCATTCATCACCACCAAACCAGTATTACATAAAATGCTGAAAGGTTTACTTTAGAAGAGGAAGCAGAAGAAAAGGGTAAAGATAAAAATTATGAACAACAAATACATATCTATCAACAAGTGAATCTAAAAATCAAGTGAATAAAAAAATCTGATGAACACAATAAACTGGTGACTATAATAGAATCAGGGCATAGAAAGGGGATGGACTGTCAATTCTCAGCAGGAAAGAGGTATGAGGGTGCAGGAAGAGACTGGACAAAAACTGTACACCTATGAATGAGGACAATGCAGAGAGGTAATGACAGAGAATGGGTGGGAACCAAGTGGAGGGGAGCTATGGAGGGAAAGAGAGGAACAATTGTAATAATCTGAACAATAAAGATTTATTAAATAAAAAAAAATGGGTAGCCCTAGCCTGTTTGGCTCAGTGGCTAGAGCATCGGCCTGCAGACCTGAAGGATCCTAGGTTCAATTCAGCCAAGGGCATATGCCCAGGATTTGGGCTCGATTCCCAGTAGGGGTGTGCAGGAGGCAGCCGATTGATGATTCTCATCATTGATGTTTCTCTCTCTCTCCCTCTTCCTTCCTCTCTGAAATCAATAAAAATATATTTTAAAAAGAAGCAACCAATGAATGCATAAATAAGTAGAACAAATGGAATATTTCTCTCTCCCTTTCTCTCTATAAAATCAATGTAAAAAATGTTAAATAAAAAAAAAAGATTTAAAAATAATGGCCAGAGGACCTAAACAGATACTTCTCCAAAGAAGATATACAGATGGCCTATAGACATATGCAAAGAAGCTAAATATCACTCATCTGGAAAAGCAAATTAAAACCACAATGACATATCACCTCATACCTGTCAAAATGTCTATCACCAATAAACCAACAAACAAATGTTGGTGTGCAGTATTAATGGGAATGCAGATTGGTTCAGCCATAATGGAAAACAGTATGGAAGTTCCTCAAAATATTAAAAATAGAACTGCCTTATGACCCATCAATTCCACTTCTTAGTATATATCAAAAAAAAAATCCAAAACACTAATTTTAAAAGATACATGTCCATTACAGCATTACTTACAAGAGCCAAGATATGGAAGCAATCCAAGTGTCCATTAAAAGACAAGTGGGTTAAAAAGCTGGGTTCATATATACAATGGAATATTACTTGGCCATAAAAAAATTAGATCTTACCATTTGTGGCAGCACTGATGGACCTAAACCGTAATATACTAAGTGAAGTAAGTCAGAAAGAGAAGTAACGTATGATTTCACTTACATGCAAAAATCTAAAGATCAAAATAAATGAACAAAACAGAAACAGACTCATAAAGAGAACAAACTGATGACTGCCAAAGGGAAGAGGGGTAAGAGAGCTGGGTGAAAAAGGTGAAGGGATTAAGAAGTACAAATTGGGCTCTGACTAGGGTGGCTCAGCTGGTTGGAGCACCATCCTGTATACCAAAAGGTTGGCAGTTTGATTCATGGTCAGGCACATACAGGAGGCAGCCAATCAATGTTCTCTCTCTCTCTCAAAAACAAAACAAAACACACACACACATACACAAAACACACACAAATTGGTAGTAACAAAATAGTCATGGGGATGTAAAGTACAGCATAGGGAATATAGTCAATAATATTGTAATAACTATGTATGGTGCCAGGTGGGTGCTTTAAAGATTGAGAATATCATCAAACTTCCTCCCCACACACAAAAAAGATGCATGACCCAGAGAGTTATTCATGCCTTCAAAGAATGTATAATTGTGCTATTTAAATTATGCCAGCGGAGGAGAAAAAGAAGAGTTTCTTCCTGATGCCTTTCCCTAAGCCAGAATCACCACCATGCCAAAAGTTGGCAAAGAACACAATGAAAAACACTACACAAATCTCTCTTAAAAATGTGGGTGGAGAAAAATGTTAACTTTAATCAAATTAATTCAGCAAAATATTAAAAGAATAATGCACTCATATCCAGCAGGGTATCCCGATCAGGGTGGTCAGCCAGACCCCACCAGTGCACTGGGCCTCTAGTCATCTAAGAATGCAAAGAGAGTTCATATAGAGAAATCCATTAATAGAATTCACCCTACCAATAAATAGGTCAAAAGAGAAGAGAACACATGGTCATTGTAAAAGATGATTAAGAGGTATTTTATAAAATTAGCATCCATTCCTTATTTTTACAGAAAGTTCACTAGAAAGTGGAAGCATTATATAGCCAAGGGGCCTTGGTGGTACACAGGCCTGGATTCAAAGACTGATGTCTACGTACCAGCTGATTGACTTTGGACAACTCACTTCGCTTCTCAGACCTCAGTTTCATCGTCTGAAAAATGATTATCATTCCATTTAAATGAATTAATGTAGAAAATCATATTGCACAGTGCCAAACATAAAGGAGCATTCAATCAGTGGAAGTTTTGTATTTTTGTTAATAAAGAGTATTTCCTTAACATAATCTCTAAATTCATCTCTATCAAAAAATCAGGATTATTAATATGAAAAACCAGATAAAAGTTTGTATTGCATATAGTATTATATAAAAAGGATTTTCTAGTAGATAGTTCTTTATATGGGTATTGAGATAAAGCCAGAAAAAAAAGGCAGGAAAAAATGTGGAAGGATATATTCCAAGATATTAATAGTTGCTTATCTCTGGGTAATAGAATTATGGGTGCTTTTTTCCATACTGAATTTTTAAAATGCAAGTGCAATAGCAAATGTTAAATCACACAGAGATAGTAAGAAACCAGAACCGTTGCTCCAGAAAACCAGACAAATTGGCCAATCTTTTCCCAAAAGGCAAAGGAAATGGATTAAGAGCTAAAGATGATAAAGGGAGTGACAAGATTTGAGGATCAGAAAATGGATGTACAACCCAAGGCTTAGAGAGATTCTTAAGAGAGATACTGGAGTTACCAGAAGTCCTCGTCAAAGGAATAACTGGAAATATTTTTTCCAGACAGAAAAAAAGGTGCACAAATCGAATGTTTTACTACATTCCAGCCAAACTCAATGAAAATAGAGTGGTACTGGGTTCAATTTTATTTTCATCAGTACGTGTGTGTGGCCACACTCTTCTACACTGTTTGCTGCTGTCTACTGGTGATTTCCAAGTGTTTTCAGACACTTTTGTACAGTTTCCTTCCCTTTAGAAGTGAATTCCAAGTAGTTTCAAACACTTACAAAGGAATGAGAATTCCTGGCCTCAGACTTTCTGCAATATACAACTCTCAGAAGAGAGGAAAGCTGAGTCACAAACCAATCATCTCTTCTCAGATATGGAAAGGCAGAAACTATACCACTCACTTATCCATTTTAAAAATGCATATTGATTGATTTCAGAGAGGAAGGGAGAGGCAGAAAGTGACAGAAACATTAATGATGGGAGAGAATCACTGATGGGCTGCCTCCTGCACACCCCCTGCTGGGGGTCCATGTGCCCTGACCCCAATTAAAACCGTGACCTCTCGGTTCACAGGTGGATGCTCCACCACTGAGCCTCACCGGCTGGGCCAACTTATCCTTCTGGCAAAAGGTGAACCCCAGCTGAATGAAAGACAAATCAAAAGCAATTTCAAGGATGAAGAAGGTGTGGTATAAAAGGGTCCTAGGACTTCATTTCCTCATTGCAGTTCTATCATCCCTGCAGCCTGACCTTAGAGCTCCCTCGCTCTTCTCCATCTCCAGGTCCAGGAAAGAGGTTGACCAAGGCAACACAAATTCTTGCGGAGGCTGAGGGAGGGGGGGTCCCGCTAAGTCAGCTTCCTGCTGGCTTTTTTAAAGGGGAAGACACAGGACTGCGGGGCTTCCCCCCTCTTTTCCCTGGGAAAGCCAGGGCCAGGCAGCGCCCAGGTGGGTGGGTGCAGGGCAAAGGCGCTCTGCGCGGTCAGGAGCGCCCACTGGCTCCCAGGGACTCGCAGCCTCGTGGGCTCGGCGGCAAGGCGTCACCTGCACCCTCACTCCCTCCGCCCGGCCTTTGGGAAGGGCATCACCGCGCTCGTTCGGGGGTTCGGGGGTTCACTTCTCCCGCTGACGAGACGCCGGCAGCGCCTGCGGTCTCTCGGAGTGGCCGCGGGGAGTGGGGTGCTCCCGCGGGGCGGGCGCAGGCTGCCTGGAGGGGAGGGGAGGGGAGAGGGGCGCGGTCCGGGCCGGGGCGCGGGGCGGCCTTACCGCCGGGCGCGGTGGAGACGGTGACCTGCGCGTAGGTGGCTCCCGCGGCGGCCGCCGGGCCCGAGACGCCGTTGAGCGCCGCCACGCGCACCGTGTAGCGCGCGCCGGGCCGCAGGTGCAGCAGCGTGGCGGCGCGCTCGCGGAGCCCGGCCTGGCGCGGCACGAAGGCCACGCGCGGCTCGCACGGCTCGCAGGCGCCGGGGCCCGGGCGGCCGCAGCGCAGGCACAGCAGCGAGTACGTGACGTCCGAGCGGCCGCCCGAGTCGGCCGGCGGCAGCCAGCGCAGCCTCAGCGCCAGCGGCGAGCGGCTCAGGCTGTACTGCAGGTCCCGCGGCGCCGACGGCGGCCCTGGCGGCACAGGGGGCGCGTCAGCGGGGGGCGGGGGAGTGGGAACGGGGTGCGAGCTGGCGGGACAGGGTGCGAGGGGCCCCGGCGAGGGGGTGGGATGAGACCGTGGGGCGAGGTCAGTGGGGGGTGGTGGGCGGAGGTGAGTGAGGGGACAAGGATGAGGGTTTGGGGACCGAGAACACAGTGAGCCGCCTCCTGGCTGGAGAGGGAGGGGAGGGGAGGGGACGGAGGGACGAGGTGGGGACGGTCCACTAGGACCTCCGCTGAGAAGCCCCTCCTCCTCCAGCTGTCGGGTTCTCCCCGTTTTTTCTGTGTTTGTTTTTTCCCAACCCAAAGCCAGGGCCCCCATTCCCACCCGGCTCCCCTCCCTCTACCCTCCCCACCCTTCTGGCTGGCCTTCTCCCTCCCCAGTGCGGGGCCCGCAGCCCTCCCTCCCCAGCACTTGGATCTGACTTTGTAGACGCCCCCGCCCCCCACCCTCCATGGGCAGTGCGTTCCCGGGGGGACGACTCACGCGTGCAGGAGGCCCAGGGCGGGTCGGTGGGCGAGCGCGCGTAGCTGTCCTGGCACACGCAGAACGTGGAGGCGGTTTCCAGCGCCCGGCTGTGCTCCGGGCACGGGGAGCAGAGGGGCCGCCGGGAGGACACCTTGTAAAACCCTGGGGGACAGGCTGCAAGCAGGAGCCGCGTGAGGACCGGGGAGGGGGGTCCTCCACGGCTTCTTTCTCCCCCGCTCTCCTGCCTGCCTGCCCTCCGTAGGGCGGGCCGATCTCCTCTAACTGCGGGGGGCTCCGCTGTGGCCAGGTCGCTCCTGACTGAGCAAC
This sequence comes from Lasiurus borealis, assembly GCA_004026805.1. NCBI lineage: Eukaryota > Metazoa > Chordata > Mammalia > Chiroptera > Vespertilionidae > Lasiurus > Lasiurus borealis. Next base: position 5,226 of record PVJN01033754.1, on the reverse strand, counting down.
CCCAGACTCCCTAACACACAGAGCTTAACTCAGAGCTAGAACCCTATTTGACTGCTCGTCATCCTCTTAACACGCACACCAGTCTGTGAGGTAGGTACTGGGTCCCCATGTTAAGAATGGGGACACTCAGGCTCAGAGAGGCCACGTCACTTGCCCAAGGTCCCACAGCTAGTAAAGGGTGGGATTCCAACCAGAGTCCCAGGGCCCACGGGGAGAAAAGGAGGCAAACGTTCCAGTCTCCATGTGAGGACCGAAGAGAGGTGCGTGCACGGTTACCAAGGGACAGACACCCACACGCTCCCAGCCACAGAGACAAACACTCTGACACACACATGTTGTCGGAGCTCGTCCTCCCACCACTATTGGGGGGGGGGGGGTGAATGCGTCATCAATCCTCAACTCACACACTTGGTTCCAGTTGGAAAGCGGGGCCAGCCAGCTGGAGGGCAGGGGCTCAGAAAGAGAAGATGGACAGTGCTACGGGCTCTCGTCTTGACATCTTCTCAGTTACTCTGCTTTCTCTCACCTCGCCCAGGACACAGGCTGTCCAGAGCAGAGGCTTTTAAAACGGAACAGCCTGGATTTGCAGCCCCTTGTGTGCTGTGTGGTCTTGGGCAACCCGGTCGACCTCTCTGAGCCTTGTTGTGGAATACCTCCACAAGGTTTTTGGAGGGTTAACCGAAATAAAACATGTAAACTGCTTAGCCAAGTAGAGACAACATTTACACAATAATGGTAGTAATTACTGTTCGCCCATCACCAGCCTGAAATGGAAACTGCTGCACGCCCACTTTAAGGAACGTGTCCCCAGCTGGGCCAGGGGAGGAGGTAGTGGCTCCAGGCCCCTCCTCTCAGGGCCTGGGTGGTTCTCCCTTGCTCCTTAGCTCCATCAGGATTCCCCTGAAACTTAGCTGGTGATGGAAGGCGGGCTGCTCTCCAGCACCATGAGGACATAGTACAGTGGTACCTCGAGATACGAGTGCCCTAACATACGAGATTTTTGAGATACGAGCCGTCGAGCGAGCCATTTTTGCTTTGAAATACGAGCAACATTTGAGATAGGAGTAATCGCTTGGATCAGCCGGCTGCACACGACCCACCAGTTTACCTCGACTCGAGCATCTCATAGTTTCCCACGCCTCAAGGTTACGGAACGAATTAAACTCGTATCTCGAAGTATCACCGTATAAAGGAAGGGATGAAGGACGTCCAGCCTGCTTGGGAGGAGAGGCGCAGAGCTGAGGGTTTCCATCGTCTGGAAGCTTAGGCTCGGGAGAGTCCATCTTGCCTAGAATCCTGGGCAACCCGGTAGCCCAGGCTTCAGTGGACCAGGAGCCTTTGGACCTCTCTGCCTCCGAACAAAGCATGGAACCCACTAACTTTGTGGTTTGTAGTGTGGTGAGCAGCAGTGACCCCAGCGGGGACTCGGAAGTCCTGGGCTCCCAGTGTCAGCTCTGCCACTTCCTTTGCCTCTGTGGCCTCAGGAAACCCTCAGTCAAATGAGAGATGGAGGGTCCCTCTAAGACAGAAGAGGAGGCGTGATCCTGCTTCCTACTGGCTTTTTAAAATGGGGAGACAAACGATTGAGGGACTTTCCACCTCTCGTAACAGCCATGGCCTGCTCACCTCTGTGGTAAGATAAGAGAGGCCATCTGCTTGCAGGGCCTCGCAGCTGTTGGGAGAGAATGCTAGGAGCTTCCTTGCTCTGTGGGCATGTGAGCGTCTGTGTCTCAGAGGTGGGTGGTCCCATCAGGGGCAGCATTGGTGGTCTCGGCTTTGGGAGGCTCTGTTTAGAGGAGGTTTGTGTGGAGGGGCAGACTCACGAAGGGACTCTCTCTTCCTCAAGGTCACAGTCGGAGTTTCAGAGGTCATCTAGATCAGCTGGCCCAGTCCTCCGGCAGCTTTCCTAGCAGTAGCTGTGCTAGCCTTTGCTTTTGCACTTCATAATGAGGAGCCCACCCTGTTTTGAGGCTGCAAGCAACACTGGCTATTGGAAAGCACTGCCTGAGATTGAGCCCCAGTCAGTCTCCCTGACTGTAGTCCCCCTAGTGCCACCACATCACAGGGTCTCAGTGTGCCCTGCGGAGCCTTGAATGCCATCTGCTCCAAGGGAGTCCTACAGAGATTTGGAGACACAGGTTAGACACCCTGATTTTCTCCCCAAGTCTTTCAACAGTTTCTCCAGGGGCTGGGAGAGGGGGAGCGAGAGTCAAGATCACTAACGAGAGGAACAAAAGGCACACGGAAGGCCTTCGCTTTCTAAATACAGTTCTGACCATTTCACACCCCCTCCAACAGCTCCGCGTGGCCATCACGCCAGCCATGCCTCCATGAACTCTTCCCTCACAACCCGGGGTCTGGTCCTAGAGTGTCTTCCACCCTTTCTCTCCTGTTAAAATCCCATGCTTCTCCAAAGCCCAGTTTAAAATAATGCCTTCCTGTGAAGCTTTCCTTGGCATCCTCCCCAGCTCCCTGCTTCCCGAGGCAGAGCTGATGCCATGACAAGTGATCTCTGGTCTCAGCCTAAGGAGAGGGAATTCGGCACAGCTCCAGGGTGGGATTGGGTTTCTGAGTGTGTTGGGTGCATGTGTGTGATCCAAACCTCCCCCCTCCAGCCCCGATCCATTCACTCAATTTTTTTTTTAAAGCATCTGCTATGAGCCAGGTGCTGTTCTAGGCTCTGGAGATGCAACAGGGAAAGCAGGATGCTACTGTCCACTGGTGCAGATGCTCTCCTCCCACCTTGTATAAAGTTGGTAATTACCTCAATATCTGGCCATCAAATCCACCTCTAGCCACACCCTATCCTTCCTTCCTTCCAAGCCTAGTGGATCCTTCACTCTGGATCCCACCCCTTTATCTCCTCCCAGGCTCTATCCCATCCAAACTCTTACACTGGCCTTCTCTATTGGCTCTTTCCAGTGGCAGAACACAGGGGCGGAGCAAAAAAAAAAAAAAAAGCGATCCATTTAGAGTACAGACAGTAAGGCCCTGCCTATATAGTGTTTAAAAACAATAAAACTAACTGAAACATAATCTGCTTTCATTAGCAACTATTATTAGCAGCTGTCCTAACCCACAGCAGTAATAAAATACTTCCCCCCACCCCTGAGGCAGACCGCTCCTACCACCACCCCCTCCTTGGTACCCTACTGGTCCTTTCCTTTATCATATAAGCAAAGCTCTCCTCTAGAGCAAAAATCCACTCTCACCCCACACAGTATCCCCAAGATACCATGCCCTGTCCTCCCCTTTCAAGCCCAGCCTTCTGGGAAGTTGTTTATATTCCGACTCTGGCTCCTTTGCTCCCTTCAATCTTCAACCTCCTGCAGCTGGTCGCCCTCTCCATCACTCAGCTGTGACTGCTCTCACCAAGCAGACATGGTCCCGTCCTCACCTTCCCTGACTGCTCCCCAGCACTGTAGGCCATTCCCTCCCAAACACCCCCATACCCCTTGGCTGCCATGAATTCACACTCTCTGACCTCTGATCACTGCCTTCCTTGCGGGCTCCATTTCTTACACCTCCTCTTAAATACTGCTGTTCTGTGAGACTTTGTCATTGGCCTTTGGCTTCTTCCCCTACACATTCTCCTTGATCTGTCCCAATCACACCCACAAATTCAAGTGGCATCTACCTCCCTGTTGCTGAGCTCCAGAGCCACTTTCTAGCTACCTCCACTCGAATGCACCATGGACACCACGAATCCAACATGTCCACCCATGTCCCGTGTTCTCTGCCCCAGTGAATGACCTCGGCCCACTCATTTCTCCAGAAGCATCAGAGTAAAAAAGGACTCCTGTTATCACACGGCCACCAAGTGTTGTAGATGCTGTTTCATTGTCACAACCATCCTCCTCTCTCAATGATCTCTGCTACTGCCTTCGTTCAGGCCTTGTGCTCCTTCTCCTGGACTGTGGTATCCTTTTCCTTCCTCATCTTCAGGCCTCTAATTCTTCCTTCTCTAATCCTTTCTTTTTTAATTGCCACTTGAGTGATCTTTTGAAACTACAAATTTGAACATGTCAGATTCCTTCTTCAAATATTCCCTATTGGTCTAAATTAAAAAGTCGACGCTCTTTATCCCAGTGTTCAAGACCCTTCATGATCTGCCCTTACCCCCTCCCCAGCTTCACCACCCCTCCCATCCCCAAATGCCCTCTGTTCCAGCCATGCTGACTTGTGCCTCGCCCCAACCATGCTGCATTCTCTCCTGCCTCCATGCTTCTGCACTCAATCTCTTAACTCAGAATGCTCTCGGCTGCCTCTGACTGGCATATTGTCAGTGACAGATAGCCCCTTCCCTATAATGTAACCAATGCCACTAGCCCATAGCTACCAGGGTGAGTTCTTCCTTATGCACAGGGATGCACCATGGTGTAAAAGAAACAGCTTGAGCCGAAACTGGTTTGGCTCAATGGATAGAGCGACAACCTGCGGACTGAAGGGTCCCAGGTTCGATTCCGGTCAAGGGCATGTATCTTGGATTCCGGCACATCCCCAGTGTGGGGTGTGCAGCCCTCTCATGATGTTTCTAACTCTCTATCCCTCTCCCTTCCTCTCTGTAAAAAAAATCAATAAAATATATTTTAAAAGAAGAAGAAACAGCTTGAGAGGCAAATCTGGATTCAGATCCTGATTCCCCGTTTCCTAATTTTACAAATGTATTTAGTCTCTCTGAGCCTCTGTTTCCCCGTTTGCAAAACAAAGATAATGATGACTAACTTTATTGAGTAAATGGAAAGGCCTTGCGAGGCATTTATCATAGCGTCTGAAATATAGAGGCTCCTAATGTCCCTTTATTTGGAGTCAAATTCACCTCCTGGTAACTTCCCTCCTTGGTCCTAGCTGGACCCGGGGAAGCTCCACGAAAGCTCAGGACTCCCGGGCTCCCCCCAGCCCACGGCTTCTCCAACCCCCTCCCGCTTCTTTCGTGCAGGGAGGGCACCCTCTCTCCCAGCCGCCACCCGCGCGCTACAGTCCCACGCCACGCCACGCCCCCCTCGCTCGCCGGCTACCTTCACAGACGTCCCCGCGCTCCTGGAATCCGGCGCTGCAGCTGCAGCGGCCCACGGGCACCAGCCACTCGCCATCGGCCCCGCAGTGCATGCGCGGGGGGCTGCCGGGCTCCCCTTCCGAGTGCGCCACGCACGTCCCGGTGACCTCCACCAGCGTGGAGAAGGCGCTCTCGGCCGCGGTGGCCGGGAACGCCGCCAGGCCCCGCAC
>PVJN01033753.1:0-14853 GCA_004026805.1 Lasiurus borealis | reverse complement strand
AAGAAAAGAATAAACAAGTAGACAAATTGTCAAAAAAAAAAAAAAAAAGAAAAGAAAAAAAGAAATGGGCATCAGGAAAGATTGCCAGAGGAGGTGAGGTTTGAGCGAGGCTGAATTTTTTGGTACCGACTTCAACGCAGACCCATTGAAATTATTTTCTACTACAGCGGAAGTATTTCTGACTTTGCAGGAAATAACATTTTCTCAGAACGTGGGAACATCGTGGCATATGTAGAATGCAGTCTTTCAGTCAGTCAGTCAGTCCATAGCACGAGCTCCTGACTAAATTGGTACAGCCATTATGAAAAACTGTATGGATTTTCCTCAAAAAAAAAAAAAAAGACTAGGGATGGGCCCTTTTTTCCAGTATGAATTTGGCTCATATATCTAATACTCCATTTTTAAAAAATCCTTGTTTGAGGACATGTTTTTATTGATTTTAGAGAGAGAGAAATATCACTGTGAAAGAGAATGATAGGTTACCTCCCATTCCTTCCCCAAATGGGGATATAACCTGCAACCCAGGTATGTGCTCTGACTGGAAATTGAACCTGCAATCTTTTGACACGCCAACCAGCTGAGCCATCTGGCCAGGGCTCTCATACTCAGTTTTAATGAGAGCTCTGCAGCTTGAGTATGTGCCTGTTTGAGCCATTCGTTCTATTAACTACATCTTTAGGAGATAAGTTAAATTGGTGATTAAGAGCACAGGCTTTTGTGTCTGGAAATCTCATGTTCAAGTCGTGGCTCTTGTTACTTCATATATGTAAATATTATAAAAGTTACTGAATCTCTCCAAACTTCAGTTTCCTCATCTGGGGAAAAAAAGGATATAATGATGTTATCTTTTAATAATGTTTTTATTGGATTTAAAATCCATTTAAGGGGTATGCAGATAGTTTGATTTGTTACTAATATAAAAAAATGGAACACTTCATGAATTTGCATGTCATTCTTGTGCACAGGCCGTGCTGATCTTCTCTATATAGTTCCAATTTCAGTATCTGTGCTGCCAAAGCAAGCACAGTGATATGATCTTATTCGCGAAGTTGTAAGGGGTTAAGTGAAACAATGTTTGTGAAATGTTCAGTTTAGTGTCTTGGAACATTATGGTGTTTCATAAATGCTAATATGAGTGGTTATACTATAGAAAGATAAATTTATCTACATAGTCCTGTTGACTTCTACAAACAAACATTAAGTCTAAATGACTCCTAAAGGGAAGCCTTGTACCCTATTGATAAGAATGTAAATTGGTACCCTAACTGGTTCGACTCAGTGGATAGAGCCTCGGCCTGCAGACTCAAGTCCCAGGTTCCATTCCAGTCAAGGGCTTGTACCTTGGTGTGGGCACATCCCCAGTAGGGGATGTGTAAAAAGCAGCTGATTGATGTTTCTCTCCCATCGATATTTCTAACTCTCCCTCTCTATAAAAAAATCAATAAAATATACTTTTTAAAAAATGTAAATTGGTATAGCCATTATGAAAAACAGTATGGATTTTCCTCAAAAAAATTAAAAATAGAAATACTATATGACTCAACAATTCCATTTCTGTGTATATGATTGAAGAAAAATGAAATCATTGTCACAAAGAGATATTTGCACCCTCATGTTCATTGCAGCATTATTCATAATAGACAAGATGTCAAGAAACCTAAGTGTCCATGGACAGATGAATTAAGTATGTAAATAAAAAAGGAAATTCTGCCATTTGTGCACCATCTGGTCCTGGCCTTTGCTCTGTTAGGAAGTCCCTAAGATTCTTCCGGGACTGGTTATGGGATAGGATATCTACAGCCCATCTTGGCAAGAACCAGAATCATTATCACCTTTTCTCCTTTCTGTCTTTCCCTCCATTCTCTTCTTCTGGAACTTCTATTGGGTCTACGTTAGGATTTTTCAACTTATCTTCCAGGTCTTATGTGACAGTTTTAAAACCCGAGTCCCAGGTTTTTGACACTCCTCTATTCAAAACGTAGGGCCTATGTCCCCTCTGTTTAAATCTGATCTCTGGCTGTTTGCCCAAAGTCAAGAAATTATGATGGAAGTGGTATTTGCTCTTGGACACTATGTTGTAAAGAAGCATAGAGCATTTAGAAAGGTCACATGCAAGTTTTCTGGTTGACTGCCAGCATCAATCATGAAAGGGAAGTCACCTACAGAATAGAGTAGCCCACAGTCACATGTCACCCTAGTTTTGAGCCTTTCTATCTGAGGCATCACAGTACAAACAGTCTATGCCTATTATGCTCCCCCACCGAATTCCTGACTTACAGAGTCCATGAGCATAGTAAAATGGCTGTTCTATGCCACTACGTGTTGGGGTGGTTTGTCACATAACAATAGATGACTATAACATTGTTTACTACTCTTTAATAATTTATCTTTTTGTTCTGTGCTATTGATGAATTTCTTAATTATATACCAATTTACTCATTTGTTCTTCAGTAGATCCCAGGCTGAATTTTATCCCATCTGCTGTGTTTTATTTTTCAAATTTCTAATAGGCTATATTTATATCCATATATTTTTATTTCAGTCTCTTTTTTCATTCTTTCATAATTCATTGTCCATTTTTGATATAACTTCTGACTTCATCTCTACAAGTATCTTTAAATTTTATTTTGAATACTACTGTTTTTAAAATGTTGTCTTCTTTTTTAAAAATATATTTTATTGATTTTTTTACAGAGAGGAAGGGAGTGGGATAGAAAGTCAGAAACATCAATGAGAGAGAGACATCGATCAGCTGCCTCCTGCATGCTCCACACTGGAGATGTGTCCGCAAGCAAGGTACATGCCCCCGACCAGAATCGAACCTGGGACCTTTCAGTCCGCAGGCCTATGCTCTATCCAGTGTGCCAAACCGGTCTCAGCAAAATGTCTTCTTTATACTTGCTCTTCCCACCCATGTTCATCTACTAGACACCCAAACATAGCCTAGAATCAGGTCTTACAAAAGTGATTTGGGTTTCTGGTGCCACATAATACTAAAGATAGTACAGTTGACTTCATTGAACCTGCTGACTATAAGTTCAGTACCTGGTTTGTATCTGAAACTTCCATGGGTCTGAAACCTATTATAATGTATAACTTCAGGGATCTTTTGGCAGTGGTATTTCAATCTTTTGTTGTGAACATCTTAGCTCCTGCCTCTAAGCATTTGCCCTGACTTTTATTCTCCATCTTTCATGAAGAACATTTTTCTCCGGAAAGCCCATAAGAATCAAACTAATGCCAAGCAATGCCAACTTCCCATCCTGTAGCCCAACAATGCAAGCGTTTTATCCCTGTTCACCATTTTATGTTTGTTCCATTTCTGGTTTTGCATTTTAAATTTTCCTGTTTTTAATTGTTATCTATAATTTCTATGTCTAGAACAGTGCACAGAAGTATAAGCTTGCTTCACCAACTTAGCCAAAAAACCCTTGTTATTTTTACTTTTTATTGTTACTTTTAAGTGTTAAGTAAATATAACCAATAATTTAGTGGTATTATTTTAAAACGTTATATAGATTTGGAAATTAAGTCAAATTTTTAGTTGAAGAGTAAGTCTCTGATTATCATATATTTCAACTTCATAGAAAATAGAACTTTATATGGGAAAATTATATGGATAAATTCCGCTCCCAAGAATAAGACAAACTCATCTTAAATAGAAAATAATTATACCAATAAAATACACAGACATGACAGAGAAAGCAAAACATTTATTTGGGGGAGATTAAATAAAACCAGACCAATTCCATTTCTTATATATCTATGTCTAATTTCAGCATATAAATATATTTTAAATAATATCTCTATTATATATCTTATAAATATATAAATATTTCTACATAATAAAATTTAAATTTTTCATATTTTGACATCTATTTACTAGTAATAGTTTTATGACTATATGGAGATTTAAAATGAAGTTAATGTAATTTTCTTTTCTTTTTTTTGTAATTTTCATTTAAAGTTAGAAAATCATTATAAATAAACCTTAGCAGGATTAAGTAAATTTATGCTTATTTAAAATAATCTAACATGTACTATAATAAAGAAATACTAATTTTGATCAAAATGTGTTTATGTTGATAATTCCAGGCCTCAAAATATGCTCTTCATCCTAGATAAAATGGTTTGCTGAACAAAATAAATAATGATAGTATTAGATTATAATCTAAATAATAGAGTAAATACCCATGAGTCCATATATAAAGAAAGAACTAAATAAATAATAAATGAGGGAGAAGTAACAAGTTTTTCTTACTGAGTAGATTTCAATTAATTAATGTAAAGGGAATCAGGAAAATAGAAAATCATTATTCAAATACCACATTATTAATTACCACAGGAAATATCCAACATTGGATACTAAAATTAATAAGCAAAAGTTTAAGCAAAAACATATTTGCATAGTTTCAAAGTGTCCATTCTCATGTATTGATTAATTACAAAGAGAAAAATAGTAATTTTACAGTGAAGAAACTTGCAGGTATTATCTTAGTCAAGTGATCAAGATTAACACTACTGAACTGTTCTCTTAAAAATGGTTAACATGGTCATCGGGATAACAAGGTCACCAAGAATAATTTGGAGGTTTCCAAGGACTTGTTTTAAAGTGTTTTCAAGTCTGACCGAGAATTCTGACATTTAGAAAAAAAAAAAAAGGTTAACATGTTAAACTTTGTTATTTTTTTTTACAGTAAAAAGGGATTAACATCACCAGTTAATATGACATATTGACATCCTGTGACCCTTGATTTGAAGCACTGATAAGGACACAATATCATTCCTGTGGTATTCTTCCCAATAATGCATTACATCAATCTAATCATGAGAAAACAAAGACAATCTCAAATTGAGGCATATGTTCATTAACTAAATTTATTGTGGTAATCATTTCACAATATACATAAATCAAGTCATTTTTTCTTATGCTTTAAAGTTACATAGTTCAGTATGTAAATCATTTCTTAATAAAACTGAAAAAAAATGAGGGACATTTTTCAGATAACTTACTAGTACTCCTCAAAAGCCTTGGGGTCATGAAAGACAAGGAAATATTAAGGAACTATCATGGGTAATAGAAACTAAGGAGACATAACTAACTGTATTGTGGGATCCTGGGTTAAATATCCTTAAAAAGAACAAGGACATTAATGAAAAAAATGGTAAAATTGGAATAAAGCCTGCAGTTTAGTTAATAGAATTATACAAAGGTTAATTTCTTAGTTTTGATAACTGTGTTTTGGTTATGTAAGATGTTAACATTAAGGGTAAGCAGGTGAAGAATATATAAGGACTCCATACTATTCTCACAGTTTTATATATAAAATTATCTCATAATAATAAGTTTTAAAAGAGCTTAAGTTCTTTATAACTTAAACCTTTCGGTGGAAATGTAGATCTACGTGCATTTCAAAGTGAAATAGGTAACTGAAGCAACTTGTCCAAAATATTTAGGTATTTTTTATTAAATACTTATCAGGGCCTTTTTATACAGGTGCACTTCAAGGCATTTGGTTATAGCTTTGAATAAATACAAATAGTTCTAATGTCACTTGACATTTGGGGAGAGTAAGTGTCCTAATTATTCTATTCTTTGTGTTAATTTGCTGATGGGAAGCTGGACTCAATCTCAGCTGGTATATAGTTCTCTCCATATACAAATAGTTCAAATCATACTCAGCATATTGATGCAGAGTTGGTTTTAATATTTAATCATCAAGTACAATTGAACTTTTCTTAGGAGCTTTAAGTCTGAATAAGAATGAGATTAGAACATCATTTATTTCAGTAGTTCCCAACCAGAAGTTATGGCAAATTATTCACTTGTCTAAGGCAAAAATGAAAATATTATGGCAAATACAATTTTCATAAAACCATGTTTTTTTAATTTAAAGGATAGTTCCTTTATGAGAGTATTGTCTTATCATTTTAAAATATTATTTCTTTTATGAAATAATGGTATGAAATGATATTTTTACACTTTAATTTAATGTTCATACATAGAAATATAAAAAGTTGACAAATCTACTTTTATTTTTTATATGTGTGTGAACTGTACTGCTGTTTGAAATTCAGTCTTAAAATCACTGATCTACATCATTTTCTTTCCTTATCATTGACACCAAACCAGGCTCCACTAACTATGCTCACATCATCCAATGTAATCAGATACAATTATGCCATCAAATGCAGTTAATCCAGTGACTTATAGTTAATAATGTTTTAACTAATTATTACTTACCCACAAAGTTAATTATATGTCTTTTTTTTCTTAAAACCTCTGGTTTCAACATGTCTTAACCAATTTTAACCCAACTACATTGGAACACAAATTGTCCTATGTTTTGTGTAAGAAAGACCTTGACTCCAATGAGCAGGATTATATCTTAATTTATGGAAAATATTTAATATTGATAAGACAATTTACTGATATATACTGCATTAGTCTCATCTATTCTCAAAATACTAAGAGAAAAAGTGTTGAAGTCAGGACACTTAAGCAATTCTAACATTTAAACAATAACTTAGCACTAATTTTTAGTATATCCTGACTACTAGGTCAACAGCCAAGTGGTACCACTAGATATCAGTCATAATTCCAAGAATAATGCAACAAATATGACCTGGTATGTTTCAGAAATATTTTAGAGGTACTATCTACCCTTGTAATTCTAGGTACAAATATCATGCCCTCCTGTGCAGGACATATCCTTATTGGTCTGAATTTACACACATTTGTCTAAAATAAGGCACATAATTAAAGCCTCATGAATGCAGACTTTTTTTTTTGCTTTTAACTCACAGTTAGTATTATTAATATCATCCTTAAAATATGTTAATGTTTTAATATTGGTTTCTTTAATTTTAAAATGAGAAAACTTAAAATAGCTTATGAAGGCAAACTGATGATTAAAAAGAAGTCTAACTTCTGTCCCTACCCCTTTTCTTTTTTTTAAAAAAATATATTTTACTGATTTTTTACAGAGAGGAAGGGAGAGGGATAGAGAGTTAGAAACATGGATGAGAGAGAGACATCGATCAGCTGCCTCCTGCACGCCCCATCCTGGAGATGTGCCCAGAACCAAGGTACATGCCCTTGACTGGAATTGAACCTACTCCTTTTCATTCTATTAATGCTTTGCTAGGAAATACAATCTTCCAAAACTGAATCATGAAGAATCAGAAAATCTGAATAGGCCAATAACAAGTGATGAAATTGAAGTAGTAATAATAATAATAATAATAATTCCCAGGACACAAAAACCCTGGTCAGGATGGCTTCACACAGGAGTTTTACTAAACATTTAAAGAAGTACTAACACTTATCATCCTCAAACTATTCCAAAAAGTCCAAGAGGAAATAACACTTCCAAGCTCTTTTTATGAGGCCAGCATTTTCCTAATTCCAAAACCAGATAAAGACACTACAAAGAAAGAATTATAGGATATTGATCCCAGGTGAACATAGGTGCTAAAATCCTCAACAAAATTATAGCAAATTGTATTCAGCACTATATTAAAAAGATCATACACCATGACCAAGTGGGATTTATTCCAAGGATACAAGGCTGGCTGGTACAATAAATAAATGTGATACATCACTTAAAGTGAAAGACTGACAAACTCTAACACCAATTTTTGATAAAAACTCTAAGAAAAGTGGGAATACAGGGATCATACTTCAACATAATAAAGGTAATATATGATAAACCTACAGCCAACAACATACTCAATGGACAAAAACTAAAAACCATTTTCCCTAAGAACAAGAACAAGACAGGGTTATCTGCTTTCACCACTCTTATTCAACACAGTATTGGAAGTCTTAGTCACAGCAATTAGACAAGAAGAAAACATAAAAGGGATCTAAAATTGTCATTATTCGCAGATGAAATGGCATTACACATAGAAAACCTTAAAGACTCTACCAAAAAAACTACTAGATTTAATAAATGAAACCAGCAATGTAGAAGGATACAAAATCAATACCCAGAAATTGATGGCATTTTAAACACAAATAATAAATTCTCAAAAAGAGAAACTAAAATTCCATTTACCATTGCAACAAAAAAAAATTAATATACTTAGGAATAAACTTAACCAACGAGGTAAAAGATGTGTACTCAGAAAATTAAAGGATGTTGAAAAAGATATCCTAAGACAATGAAGATATAAACAAGTGGAAGAATATACTGTGCTCATGGAGAGTAGAATTAACATCATTAACATGTCCATACTGCCCAAAGCAATCTATAGTTTAATGCAATCCCTATTAAAATACCAATGGCATATTTCACATATCTAAAACAAATACTACAAAAATTTATATGGAACCAATAAAGACCCCAAATAGCTGCAGCATCTTGCAAAAGAAGAACAAAGTTGGAGGGATCACAATATTAGATATCAAGTTATACTACAAAGCTGCTATAATCAAAACAGCCTGGTAATGGCACAAAAACAAGCATATACACCAATGGAACAGAACAGAGACCACAGAAATCAACCCAAACCATTAAGCTCAATTAATGTTTGACAAAAGAGGCAAGAGCATAGAACAGAGTTAAGACAGTCTCTTTAATAAATGGTGTTGGGAAAATTGGTCAGGCATATGCAAAAAAAAAAATGAAAACTAGACCACCAACTTACACCATACACAAGAATAAAATAAAAATGGATAAAAGGCTTAAATGTAAGTTATTAAACTGTAAAAATCCTAGAAGAAACCATAGGCAGCAAAATCTGAGACCTTTCTCATAGCAATATGTTTGCCAATACATTTCCTAGAGGAAGGAGATCAAAGGAGAAAATAAACAAGTGGAGCTACAGCAAAATAAAAAAGCTTCTGCACAGCAAAAGAAACCTTCAGCAAAATGAAAAGGGAGCCCACTGTCTGGAAGAACACATTTGCCTGGGATACATCTCATAAGGGGTTAATTTCCAAAATATATAGGGAACTCATACAACTTAACAAAAGAAAGACCAACAATCCAATTAATAATGGACAAAGGACCACAATAGGCACTTCTCCAAAGTGGACATGCAATGGTCAAGAGACATATGAAAAAATGCTCAATCATTAGTCATCAGAGAGATGCAAATTAAAATGACAATCAGTATCACCACACATTTGTCAGAATGGCTACCATCAACAAAGCAACAAATGACAAGCGCTGGTGAGAAAATGGAATCCAAGTACAGTGCTGGTGGGAATGCAGACTGGTATAGCCAATATGGAAAACAGTATGGAGTTTCTTAAAAATAGACGGAACTGCCATTTAACCCAGTGATTCCACTTCTAAGAATATATCCTAATAAACCCTAAAACACCAATCAGAAAGACTGTATGCATTCCTATGCTCATAACAATTCAATTTACAATAGCTAAGATCTGGAAACTGCCCAAGTTCCCATCAGTAAATGAGAGGATTAAAAAAAGCTGTGGTACATGAAATACTATGCAGCAACAAAAGAGAAGGATCTCTTATCCTTTAAAATAGACAGTATGGAGACACCTGGAGAGTATTATGCTAAGTGAAATAAGACAGAGAAAAAGACAAGTATCACATGTCTCATTTATATGTATAATCTAAAACAAATGAACTGGTGAGCAAAATAGATTCAGCATCATAGAAGCATAGAACTTACTGTCAGATCTCAGAGGGAATACAGAGATGGGTGGGCAAATGGGAAGATATTAAAAAAGAAGAAGAAGGCTAGTTTCTTGGGATATATATTCCTAGAAGTGGGATTACTGGGTCAAATGGGATTCCATTTTGAGGTTGTTTTTTTTTTAATATATTTTTATATATTTCAGAGAGGAAGGGTGAGAGAGATAGAAACATCCATGATAAGAGAGAATCACTAATGGGCTGCCTCCCGCATGCCCCCCACTGGGGATCGAGCCAGCAACCAGGCATGTGCCCTTGACTGGAACCCAACCTGGGACCCTTCAGTCCGCAGGCAGGCCGGCGCTCTATCCTCTGAGCCAAACCAGCTAGGGCCATTCTTAGTTTTTTGAGGAAACTCCATACTGTTCTCCACAGTGGCTGCACCAGTCTGCATTCCCACCAGTAGTGCACTAGAGTTCCATTTTCTCCGCATCCTCGCCAGCACTTGTTATTTGTTGATGATAGCCGCTCTGACCGGTGTGAGATGGTACCGCATTGTCGTTTCATCTCTCAGATGATTAGTGACTTTGAGCAGGTTTTCATGTGTCCCTTGGCCTTCCTTCTGTCCGCTCTCTATTTAGGTCCATTGCCCATTGTTTGATTGGGATGTTTATCTTTCTTTTGTTAAGTTGTATGAGTCCCAGGAAACTAGAAACACCAATCAGAAGGGATATATGGGGGCTGCGCGGTGCGGGCAGGTGGGAAGCGTATTCTGGGCCCTGGGTGCCGGGCCAGCCGGCTGCGCCGATGGGCGGGAGTGGGAAGCCACCGGAGGCCTCTTGCGGCGGCTGACAACCAGGCCCTCGAAGCGCTCAAAGCGCTCAGGAGGCCGGTGGGCGGGGAGCAGCCATGCCAGGCTTCACGGGTTGCGTGCCCGGCACCGGGACAAGGCTCTCCATTTCTACCCGTTTCCCGAGGACGCCGGAGGTGCAGCGCCTCTGGCTCAGGAACGTGTCTCATGCTGGCGTGAGTGGCTGCTTCTCCACCTTCCAGCCACCACGGGTCCCGTCTCTGCGGCGTCCACGTCCAGGGCGGCCTCAAGACCTAGGAGGTGCGCGTCCCCACCATCTTCCCGCTGCTTGGCGTTAACGAGCGCAAAGTAGCACGCAGACCCGCGGGGGCGGCAGCAGCAGCAACAGCAGCATCCACACCGCCCTCAGCCTCGACTGCCCAGCCTGCCCAGCTGCAGCCCAGCCCGGTGTCCGCCTCTGCGGCTGTGCTCCTCACTCTGCAGGCGGCTGTGGCCCGCAGCCAGGCTCCTGGATCCGTGCGGCAGGCACCCCCTCTCCCACCGGGGACGATGTGAAGCCCGTCCATCTGACGGTGCAAGTGGAGGGCGCAGCCGCCGCATCGGAGCTGGAGGAAGCCAAGTGCCCTCGGGGCCCCCAGGAGGTGGCAGTGGGAGAAACGGGTTTCTCTGATACCGGCTCCTACCGCACCTTGTAGGTCTTGCGCCGCTCATACTCCTTGTCCACGGAGGAGGAGCTCCTGCACAAGCGGACCGACCAGGAGACGTCCTGGCGCTGATGGAGGTGAAGATGAAGGAGAGGAAGGACAGCACCCGCCACCTGCGTCTCACCGAGGCCAAGCTGCGCGAGGAGCTCCCAGAGAAGGATCGTTGCTGGTCATGTCTGTCATCCTCAAGAAGCACGGAATGTGAACGGGCTGCCCTGGGACTCCCTGGGCCCTGCCCACCAAGGAGGCCTGCAGGCCGCCGTGGTGAACTGGCCTCTACTCCTGGGACCCTGGTTGACTGCACTGAGGCTCGGGGCCGCTGGGCTGTTGCTGGTGACCTTGTTTCCTCTTGGAGTCTGGGACCTTGGACTCTGCTCTGGTGACACCAGCGATTGACGACTCTGTCTCCCCCACATCCCCGTCTCCAGTTAATGTTGTGGGTTCTGGTTAATCAGAGGCTTAGGAACCACTGAACTTGAAACTTACCCCTCAGGCATACAGGTGGGAGGCCCAAAGACTATGGTTTTGGGAAGACAACACGGTGAGGTTTGCCAGCCATCAGAGACAACTCCTCTGTGTGTGGTGATAAAGCAGCCAAGTGACATCGGTTCTCTTTTTCACGCGTTTCTTTCCCAGGTGCAGCCTGTGATTCTGACAGGAGCTGGCAGACCTGCCTCTGCCTCCTGGGGCCTCCCTCTCCAGGAGGCCATCTAGAAGGGGATCTCGGTTATGTGCTGATGGAGCTCCAGCTTGCCAGGGACTTGGGTTTATCTTGTTATGTTTGCTACTGGTTACACATTCTATTTTCTGTACAATTAGTCAGACTAAAGTTTTCACTGTGTGTGTTTGGCAAAATGAGTTAAACAGAAGGTAAGGTTTAAAAATAAGAAAAGATATCTGCACCCCTATGTTCACAGCAGCACAATTTACAATAGCTAAGATTTGGAAACAGCCTAGGTGCCCATCAGCAGATGAGTGGATCAGAAAACTATGGTACATATACACAATGGAATACTATGCTATGGAAAAAAAAGAATTCTTACCGTTTGCAACAGCAGGAATGAAACTGGGGAGCATTACGCTAAGCAAAATAAGCCAGTCAGAGGAAGATAAATATCACATGAGCTCACTTAGTTGTGGAATATAATGAACAACATTAACTGATGAACAAAAACAGATCCAAAGACAAAGAAGCATTGATCAGACTGTCAAACCTCAGAGGGAAGGTAGGGGAGGGTGGGGGTAAGGAGGAATGATCAACCAAAGGAGTTGTATGTATGCACATAAGCCTAACCAATGGACACAGATACCAGGGAGTTGAGGGCATGAGTGGGGGTGGGGGGTAATAGGGAAGATAAATTCACATATGTAATACCTTAATCAATAAAGAAAAGAATAAAAAAGAAAAGAAAGAAAAAATAAAATATAATTTTAAAAAGAAGCCTAACTTGTGTCTACACTCCATTTCATTTTATGAATGATTAGTTAGGAAATAATCTTTCGCAGTTTCCATGTCATCCCTTCAGAATGCTCAGAGGGGAAAATGGCTTAAAACCTAATCTGGTAACATCTGAAAATGTATTTTTTCTTAAGTCCACTTAATTGGTATTAATGAACTCTTTTTCCTTTAATATCTTTTTATTTTGTAGTTGTTCAATAGCACTTGTTAACTACCACAAGCTTAATTTATTATTTTATCACCCACTCTTCATTCCCCCACATTCAAATAGCTGCTCTCTGATAAGGAGTGGGATGGACATCTGTGTAAAAAGAGAGGTTTGGGACTTGCCTAAGACTCCTAACAACCATTTAGAAATCTACATCTAACTTAACTCTTTTTATTTTATTTTATTTTTAATTAAATTTGTTGGGGTGTCATTGGTTAATAAGATTATATAGGTTTCAGTTATACCTCTCTATGTTACATGGCCTGCTGAGCCAAAATCAAATCATATTCCATCATCATATATATGACCTCCTTTACCTTTTACTAACGCCCTATCCCCTTCCCTCTGGTAACCACCATATGGTTGTCTGCATCTATGAGTTTCAGTTTTATATCCTACATATGAATGAAATCATATGGTTCTTAGCTTTTTCTGACTGACTTTATTTTGTTTAGCATAATATTCTCAAGGTCCATCCATGTCATAAATGGCAGTATTTCATTTTTTCTTATGGCTGAATAGTATTCCATTGAAGAAGATTTCTGAGTTAAATCTCTTTAGCTTTAAATCTGCCCTATATTCACATTTGAAAAATAAGTTAAATCCCTTTTTTCCTTTTATCCTTCCTCCCATCCCATTATCTATTATGGGAACCTCTTTCACATCTCGCGTGGTTCAGGGTTCCAGTTCAGAGTTCGGGCTCTGGAGGAGGCCGCACGCAAATGAAAAGAGACTAGAAAAGTATTAATCTGGGAATATTGGAGGGCCAGGCGGGAGCCTTCCTCTAATGAGAAGACTACCTCCTTGCTCTGGTCTTACTATCCCTTTTATTAAGACTATAGGATAGCCGAAACCGGTTTGGCTCAGTGGATAGAGCATCAGCCTGCAGACTGAAAGGTCAGGTTCGATTCCGGTCAAGGGCATGTATCCTGGTTTTGGAAACACCCCCACTGGGGGGCATGCAGGAGGCGGCTGATAGATGTCTCTCTCTCATTGATGTCTCTAACTCTCTATCCCTCTCTCTTCCTCTCCGTAAAAAATCAATATATATATAGACTATGGGATACACCCATAGCCTTTAGGCAGGAAATTCTAATAAGAGAAATTTACATGAGAAAAACAGGTAGAGGCTGCTTCAGCTAACAATGTTTCAACTAAACAGTGAGTGATTAGCTCTGACCTTTCAGAGCAATTAAGGTTAACCAGCCTTCTGGTTTCCTGTCCAGATTTTTCTATTAGTGAGACAATGTTTGGTTTCCAGAAATCATGAGGACCACCATTTACCAAATACTTGCATGATTATGAGTAATGGTATGCAAGATGTTGATTCAAAGATATTTCCACTTATCAAGGGACAAAAAAATCTAGAAATTTCTGAATAATAATAAACTGTATTTCTGTTTATCAAACCTAATTGCTTCCTGATAAACTACATCACAACTAGAAGCCAGTTTTCTTCCCTACCTATGCAAACCTTTCTACTGGAAGATAATTTAAAGGTAAAATAAAAGGATATCTTCATGGAACTAAGAATTTCTAGGGCCAGCACTAATGAACTTCCAGGGGAGACATGAATATTGGCTACATATAGTCATCAGGTACTCGGGCTTGACCCTCTGACCCCAGAGATCTATTCTTATCAGAATCTGGTGGCACACTGGAGCCAGCCTCTGTTTTTGCCTCTCCAGTGCCATGGGGAAAGGGGAAATTGGGCATAAAGCGCTTAAGAAACCGAAACTCACTAGTGCCAGTGCCAGTGGCTGAGCACATTTCATAGGGACAAGGCCGGGATAAAGATCCATTGGCTCCTCCTTGCACCAGGTGGTTAGGGAAGTTACAGTCATCATAGAAATGCTCCTGAATTGTGATCTTTTCTCTATATTTAATTTTCTGGTAGATGTGTATAACGAAGATCACTGTGACAGAGAGGAGAAAGAGAAAGGAAAGCACAGCCAGAGAAATGACCAAATATTTAGTGGATGGGTTTACCATGGTAGGATGCTTGGATGGGTCTCGGAACTGCAGATAGGGCTCAGAAAAGCCATCTACCAGCAGGA
>PVJN01033752.1:0-23221 GCA_004026805.1 Lasiurus borealis | reverse complement strand
AAGGTGCCCTGCAAGGCCTGCCCAGAGAGCCCGGCCCAGAAGGTCTGCCTTCCTGGCACCTGGGTGGACCTCCTATCGCCTGCTGCTCCAACCCTCCCGCTCCCAATGCCTGTGCCCACCACCACCTGACACTTGTCACAGGGCCCTGAAGGGAGTCCTCAGAGCACTAAGTGGCCCTGCAGGGAGCCCTCTGAGGACCAGGCCCTGCAGGGGACCCCACATAAAGGGCTGGCACTCTTAAGAGGCTCAATATCTCTGTCTCCCCTGCTCCCGGGCCACAGTGAGAAAACTTAACCAGACATACCCTGAGCCCAGACATCTTTCTTCCTCTCTCCCCCATCTACTCCCCAGCTCTCCTCTTGCCAGGTACCCAGCAGCCTCCTCCCTGTCCCTCAGAACCCAATGCCTCATTCTTTCCCAAACAAGACAGGGACCTCCTCACTGTCTACCACATGTCCACTTTACCATATGGAAAAATGGTATGTGTGCAATAATTAAGGGGGGGGGGGAGAGGTGAACAGTTTGTATTACTGCTGCAAGTGGAAAACTTTTTCCATAAGTTCAAGATGACCGTAAGAATAAATATGTTGAAAGTAGAATGCTTTAAGCCCAGCTGGTGTGGATCAGTGGATTGAGCCTGATCCCATGGACCAAAAGTTCCTGGTTCAGTTCTGGTCAGAGCACATACCTTGGCTCGATGCCCAGTAGGGGTCGTGCAGGAGGCAGCCTATTGCTGTTTCTGTTGTTCTCTCTCTTACTCTATCTAAAAATCATCAACAACAAAAAATTTTAAAAGCATAATGCTTTGAATAAAAAGTGTCTGACTGCCTAATATCCTACCTGGCCCAGGCTATCCCTCTGGGAACCCTTGTCATCCATTATCTCTGATGTTCAGCTACCAGACCATGCAGCTTACAGCCTCTTCTTTCCCCACACCCCACTCACCACTGCCAGTCGGGGACACACAATTCCCACCAGCATTCATTCGTTTCTGGTCACTTCCTTTGTTGAGTAGCTCCTCTGGGCCAGAGCTGAGTCTCTGGTGCTGCTGTGGAGATAGCCTGCCCTAGCCTGTCTTCCTGGAATTCCCAGTCCAAGTCCAGAAGGACGGAGGGGCTAAGCAGTGCTGGGCCTAGAATGCCAGGAGCCCTCTTGTGGGCACATCATGCAGACCATGGCACCAGGGGCCTTCCCCAGCAGGGGAGGCACCTGCTAAGAACCCTCAGCTTCTGAGAAGGAACAGGCCAGCCTGAGAGCTGCCCTGGATTCTGGGAAGCAGGTCCAGTTTTGGCTAGGAAAGAGGGGGTCATAGGCTAATCCCTCATTCCTGTAAGGGGGTCCTAGGCAGTGAAAAGAATGAGGACCAGTGTGATGGAAGAGAGAGCCCGTGTACTCAGCCACTGTCAGGCCTTGTGCTGGCCACTCTGCCACTTCACCCGTGCTTCTCATACCTCCAATTCTGCCTCAGCAGAGGAAACCAAAGACCAGACAGATTGAATAGTGTGCCCAGGGTCACTTCGAGGCAGTAGGGCTGTCTGAAGCCCATGGCATTGTTGGTATGGCTGCCCATCCTCTTGCTTGAGCCAGAACCAGACTCCTTCCTAAACCCTTTCCCCTCACCTTGAGCCTGACAATCCCCAGCCAGGAGTGTCCTCGCCCTACTCACTGGAAGGTTCATCCCTTCCTGGCACTGCCCACCTGTCTCTTTAGTGCCAGAGGCAGGCTCCATAGGAATCTGGCCCACACTGAGCCTCACCGACCACCATCCTTCTGGGAGCTGAGCCCTGTAGCCCACACCCAGCTTGACAGTCCCCGTCCACTCTCACCTGGCTGGTAGACAGAAGGCCGAATGCTAGCAGTGGTGACAACCCGAGACTTGGGCGCAGCAGCAGCTGGGGCTTCGGAGTATGGATGGGCGGCAGGTACTAGAGAAGTTGCCTTGGCTGTGCCCTGAGCAGAGGCCTGGGGCCTGGAACCAAGGGGGAAGAGTTAGCAGCCAGAAGGACAGCCAGGCCTTAGTGCTGGCAGCCCAGCAGGTTTCTTCTCCATCCTCGGGAGCCTCTGTAGAGAGGACCTCTGACAAGTGGTCCAGAGCTGCCCTGAGGCTGCAGTAAAGACCATGAGTTTGTGGAAGGGTGGAAGCTGCTCCTTGGTGAGGAGCTTTGGTGAGTTTCGTTAAAGCAGCAAAGACACCTCAAGAAATAGACTACTGCCAGAGAGGGAGGAGGCCAAGCTGCCAGCTGGACAGGAGGGTGTACGGGAGATTCTCCACTCCCTGGGGAGAGGCTGCCAGGGACAGTCTGGGGCTAGAGGAACAGAGGCTGGAGAGAGGAGTTCATTGCCCTCAGGAAATGTTGTGCATGGCCTGTCTTCTCAGAGAGCTGAAAGCTCCAAGAATTCCTGAATTAAGCAGTTTGTTTTACTTTGGCTGATCCAGTGTTCCCCAATTTCATTTGTCTGTGAACCCTACCCCCCCCCATTTTCTTTTATCATTTAAAACTAATGAATACCTTACAGAACATGCCCTTGTCTCTACATTTTCCAGATCCCAACAGGGACCACGTGACCGACCACATCCAATGGAAATGGGATACTAGAGACATGAGCCCCTGGAAATGTGCTGCCCTCCCCAGCCCATGGCTTCTGGCCTTCCTTTCACCTGTCCTGAATGGGCCGAGGGCCTGAGCATCATGCTGGGCAGAGCCACAGGAGCAGGGCCTGCCTTGTTTCCTGCTCTAGAGGGGGTGGCCCTGAATTAAGAACCTCGCAGCTGAGCTCCTGAGCAGAGCTGCCTCAGACAGTGTGGAGGTGGCTGAGCCTCAGACATGCGTCCTAGCGGGTGGAGTGCAGCTTGCCCTGCCACACTGCCATGCTGCTGGTTGAGTGAGACTATTGTCTCCCCTCCCTGGGCCTGCCCTTCTCTGGCCGACCTGTTGAAACTGGTAGAGTAGGGGCCTCACTGGAAGAGGAGGAGGCAGTGTCCATGGGATGTCTGCTTCCACTTTAGTGGGCGTCAGCCAGACTTCCTCCCCAGCAGAGGGCCTTGCCGGCATCCCAGGAGCTGTGGTCCTGTATCAGGATTGCTGGTGGAGGAGGAGGCCAAGGCTTACAATATCCAGTAAAAATTCTGAGGCCAGGCTCCAGTGACAGTTTGGGTGGACATTTGCCTCCCACTTGCTCCCTCTACTTCCATCCCAACCCTGTGTAAGAAGGGAAGAAACTCCTGGCTACTCCCCAGGCTCCACCCAGGCATCACTCTCTTGCAAGACCAAGTGAAGGGAGGGTTTGCCCTGTTGAAGGATCCCTGAGGGTCCAGGATAGAGGTCTGAGCCAAGCAGGGCCCATATCTATAGCTCCCCAATGCAAACTAGCGGGGCCGGGGAGGGGGACTTTTCCACTTAGCCACAGGGACATCTCTACCCTCCTCTCTTTCTCTGTGCTTGCACCTGGAGCCAGTCTGGTGTGCAGAGGGAATCACTTGCTAAGTGCCCTCTGGAAGCTGGGATAGAAAACTGTGGAGGCCGGGGTGTGCTCACCCTTGAGGCTTGAGTTGGGCTGGGGAAAGGCTGGGCTCTGGACCACCTGGGGATCATTGTACAGCCCCAGGGATAGGGGTACAGCCCACAGCCCTGTAGCTAATCTGCCCCACTCCATCCTCCTCAGGCTGCTCCAGGGACTTGTGCACCCAACTCAGAGAGGCATGTTCTTTCCACAAAACCCAGGGTGGCAGCAGGGGACGGGGGTGCTGCAGGAGACTGAGAGCTGACTCTGACCTTAACACCAAGTGGACACTCCATGCAGCCTGTAGAGAGCTGGGTCTGGAGGCCTGCTCACTGGCCAGCTGTGCCAGACCACCTGCCGGGGTGCTCTCCACCCCAGCCCATTGCAGGGGGCCCAGGAGGGTGGGTGGAGAGCTGGAGACCACTTTGTATGCTTGGTGGCTTAGGTACATTTTTTCTGTTCCAACCGTACAAAATCAACGTTGTATTGAACGTCTTAGCAGACAAGGAAACTGACATTCGGAGTTTAGTGACTTTCTGGAGATTACGGACAGGAAGTGGTGGAGGAGAGGTTGAAGCCATACTGCACCATTGCCTCTTGCTTCTCCACCCAGAGAGCAGAGGCTAAGGGCCAAGGGCGAGTCCATTGCTAAATATCTGGTCTGTTTCCTGTGACCAGGTCAATGTTTCTCCCTCCACAGAGCTTTCCTTGGCTTCCCCAGCTCAGGCGAAAACTTCATTTCCCTAATCCTAGTTCCAGAAACAAACTTTCCAGTCTCCCTTTGCTATCTTACTGTGCATGTACGAGAGAGAGAGAGAGAGAGAGAGAGAGAGAGAGAGAGAGAGAGAGAGAGAGAGGTTCCTCTCTTGTCCAAGGAGAGGGCAGGGGCCCACATCCCCTCCTGTCTTCAGCCACACTCACATTCCCCTGCATCCTTGCAGCAGGCGGTGCTAGCCTTGGTCTCCTGGTCTGGGCTCCTAACCACCAGTGGGCCTTTCTGAGGTGATACACAGCTGCCCACACATGAAGCCAGCAGGAGGCCACTCCTGCCTCCCTTCCCCACAGCCAGGGTGGCACCTGTGGGCAATTACCTTGGACTGTCCTCAGGGCTTGAAGCAGAGGCTGAGGCAGATGCAGCGGCAGCATGGCCAGCGGTTGCAGGCTGGGGTGGTGAGGCTGAGCTAGGAGAGGCCACAATAGGCGGCTGGGCAGAAGCGGGCAGCAGCGGGGTGATGGCCTGGCTGGTGCACACTGGAGCATGCTCAGTAGGGGTGCTGATGAGGTGGGACCAAGAAAGACAACAGGTCAAGGGGCCTTCTGCATGCTGGAGGTGGCTGCAGCAGAGGCAGGTTGGGCAGAAGGCACTGCTCATACTGCAGAGTAGGATCTTCCAGAAGCCTGTTCCCAGCTTCAGAAAAAAGGCCCTCAGGACCCCAAGAGGGAAGAGCTCAGACCACAAGGAGGATCACAGTAACATCAAAATTATTCTCAAGCTTGGTAAGAACCACCCCCCCCCATTTTAATACGTGTGTGTGTGTGTGTGTGTGTGTGTGTGTGTTATTTATTGATTTCAGAGAGGAAGGGAGAGAGAGAGAGAGAGAGAGAGAGAGAGAGAGAGAGAGAGAGAGAGATATCAATGATGAGAGAGATCATTGATTGGCTGCCTTCTGCATGTCTCACTCTGCGGATCAAGCCTGAAACCTGGGCGTGTACCCTGACTTGGAATAGAACTATGACCTCCTGGTTCACAGGTTAATGCTGGCAGAGCAAGAACCCCCCATTTTTTTTGTTTCCAGATTTTTCGTATTACAAAAACACAGTGTGATGGAAAAGTAGATTGAATTATCAACCCCCATCCTGCTTTCCTCTCTTCTCCATTTAGTCAGAGGTTCACATGGCCTTTGAGAAAAGTAGAGGTAGATATTTGAGGGTCAAGGGCTCAGGCTCTAGAGTGGCAAGAGCCTGGACTCTTAGGCTGTGGGAGACTCAGACACTGACAGAGGATTCGGAAGATGGATGAAAGCTGCCATGCCAGGCTGGTCAAGGTCATTTGAACCAGAAAGGGTTGACGTGGTGTGGGGGATTCCAGAATAGAGGCAACTGTGCCCCTTTCCTGGGTAAATCTAAAGAGGTGGCAGGATCTCAGGGTCTCCTATGCCCATGGTGAAGAAGCAGGCATATCTAAGACCATCCAAAGATGCCCAGGCCCTCATGTGCCCTGGTGACCAGAGGGCTTCTCACATGCCCAAGAGTGACATGCCATGGACCTGGGTACCTGCACATAGGAAAAACCTGTGGTTGGAGACAAGGGAGGGATTGCAGTGCCAGTGTGACCAGTGTGACCAGGTAGGTAGGGATATCCTAGCAGGTGCCAGCACAGGTAGATGGGCCAGGGTCAGGGGCCCAGGGGCCCACCCAGCCTGCCTTGCTGTTCAGTGAGCATCTCTTCCCCAAACCTCTCTAAGGAAGAGGGAGCATCAGAGCCTGGGCTGATGGGCTGGATTTCTGCCTCTCAGAGAAACTGGGCAGAGAAACAAACCAAGTTACAGGAGAGCAAAGAAATGCATTCTCTGCTTCCCGGCCTCAGGTCTGAGACGTGTACTGGCTGCCACAGAGCAGGAGCTGCAGCTCCTGCCACGGGGTGGCCCTGCGTGAAGTTTATTGTTGACCTGGCCTCATGTGCCTGGCATGTGTCTGCAGTCCTCACCACTGGCCTCTAACATTGATATTAGCAGCTCTATTCCATAGAAAGGGGACAGAGACAGAGTTCAAGCTCTGGAACAGGTAGTGACAGTGGGATCTGGTGGAGGGACACTTGGATTGGAAACCCCAAGTGGCCCTCAGGGAGGAAGGAAGAAGCTTCTTCCAGTCCAGCAAGTAGGGTCTTCCCCCAACAAAAATCACTCTCCTGTAGGAAAGGATGGTGAGTGTAGGCTTGCCTTGCACCAGCTGTGCTGATAGGAGTGAGCATCACTCCTCTGATCCCCTCCACCTGCGAGTCATTGGTATCAAGACCCTCATTTTCCAGGAGAGGAGCCTAATTCCAGAGGGCTGGCAACACTGCTGAAATCTCACTGCTGCCCGCTGCTTCCTACAGCCTTCTCAGGTCTAACATCAGGTGAATAGCCTGGGATCCTGCCTAAATGCAGCTTCTGATTCAGGAGGTTGAGTGGTGCTCCAAGTGATGCTGGTCCAAGGACCACCCCAGGAGTAGCCAGGTGCTGCCTAGTCAGTCCCAGGCAGGAATGCAGAGTCCATGAGCTGTTTACCAGGCATCATTGAACTGCTCTCCTCCTCCAATGAGGTGTACGGTGGAGGGAACCACGGAGCCCTGCAGAGGCTGGGGAGCGGGCTGGGGAGCGGGCTGGAGAATGCCTCCCAAGTGGGGACCACCCCTGAGTACCAGGGCAGTGGCCATGTCTTGACCAGCACCTCCCCAGCTTTAGTTCAGAAAGGAGGCCTCAGAAAGCCCTGCTGGGGCCTGTGGCATGCCAGCCCACCCTCCCAGGAAGCCACTCACCCACCCTCATGGAGGAACCTGGCTGCTCGGAGCTTCTCTGGGAAGCGGCTGCAGTTCCTGGAGCCATTCTGCCCAGCTGGCTGCAGAGAACACCCAGCCTCTCTGTCTGCTTCTCCCTGACCCTGGCCCGGCTCCAGGGGCTTCTGGGAACCAAGGCTGCTGTTCAGGACAGGAAGGATGATGTTGTCTGGGTGGGGAAGTACTGTATAGACCGAATGTTGATTTTGTCCCCTTTGCTCCAATTCTAGTCAGACCAGCTTACCTGGTGTCTCCCAGGCATAGCTGCAAATGAACACTGGCTCCAGGGGCGCGTTGGGCCCCAGGATCGCTCATGATCTTCTGCAGGGCCAGCACAGGGGGCAGGCACTCGAGCCACCTGTGGGGCCTGAGTGGCATCCTACCTAGCAGCACTGTCTGCAGACACCAAGTAGCAAGCCCAGGAGAGGGGGCAGCACGTGCCCAGGGTCTTGTCCGGGCTGTTTCCTGCCTGAAAAAGTTTCATTAGCCCCCAAACCCCAAGGAAGGTGTCCCGGTGAGCAAGCAGAGCACTTACTTGGCCCCCGCTTCGCGTAAAGCCAGGGCCCACGAAATCACCCCAGCCAGGCTTAGGTGTCTACAGCTGCCTCTTGCCTTGGTCATAATTCACTTTAAATATCTAACAAGAACCAAGCCATACCAACTGTATTCAACTACTCAGGGCTTTAGGAGTGAGTGTGGCGAGAGGAGAAACAGGTTGGTTCTGGTCCCCTTTGCAGGCAATCTCATCCCTCAACCCAGTTGGCATCAAAGTGGAGCATGCCAACCCTGTGCCCTGCTTGCTGGCGTTTGGTTGATGCTCTTACTGACACCAGTGGTATTGGGTATGGAAGGGACATTATGGATGGATTGGTGAGGTACTGGGCTTGGGCTCTGTGATTATTGGGCTCAGGCTGATCTATTGGTGATGGTGGAGGTGTTGTGATTGATGATGCTGGGGATGCTATTATTGTATTACTTCAGAGAATGGAACATGAACATCTCTACTGACTGGATTACAGAACTCAGTTGGCTGATCTTTAAAGTGTTTATGTTGCCATCGCCTAGTCAGCGTTTCATCTTGCAGCCTGAAGACTGGCTGTGGCTCAGGGCGCCCTGACCACATCACTCCGCATGGTCACCGCCAGGGCCCATGGACACTGTAGTCTGTGCAAATGACACCCTCAGGATCAGGCCCACACTCCCCACAGGCCACAGTTCCCGGCAACCTTCACTAGCTCCAGCCACAGTCAAAACCCCACAGCCCCCACTCCAGCTCCAACCACTCCTGACCAAACACCCTCTGCACTGCCTTCACTGGCTAACTCGGGGTTCCAAGACACCCCTTCTTCTCCCTGTCTAGCCTTGCCTACCTGCACGGCGACCCTAACTGCTCTTGAGGGCCAGAGCCCTTCTTCCAGGAAGCCTGCTCTGATACCTAGTCGGGGGGCACGCCTGCTTCTAGACCTCACGTGAGCAACCTTGCTACAGGGTCAGCCATGGCCACGCCAGCGCTTTCTCATTTCTTTGGCACCCACAGCAGCCAGGCATATATGGGCTGCTAGGTGAGGACAGCTCTGCACAAAGGCTGCCTGCAGGGGCTGGTGGGTGACCTGGGGAACCTTCCAGAGTGCCAGGCCACACCCTGCGTCAGGACAGAGAACTGCGAGGCCACCCATTCTGACTGACTGGCTCAGGTCCTCTGTCAGCCCCAGGACAGTCACTGCTGGGGCCCTCTCTCTGGCAGCCCTTAGCCTCACAACTCACCCAGGGGGCTCAGCTAAACATGGTGCGTGCGCTCAGGAGGCCTCGGTGCAGGCAGGAGCATGCTCCATCTCCCGGCTGATCCCTCAGCATGCTGGCGCTGGCTGGCCCAGGACAGATGCTAGAAATGGGAAGGGATAGGAGGCCCAAATGGAGCTGGCTGGCAGGGGTTTGGAGAGCATCTGGGATCTGGGCAGGATAGAGCAGCCTCCCTGGCCAGTCTTTCCAGATGGGATTGCCAAGGTTCTTGGAGACAGAGAGGAAGCCTGTGCCCAGGCAGCAAAAGGAGAGCAAAGTTCTGGCCAATTCTGGGGCGGCAAGGGCGTCCTGAGGAGTGTGGCATCTGCCTCAGTTTGCTAAATGCAGTTGGTGTCATGTTCTCAACCAGTGGATTTTGCTTTCAGGAACCAAGCTGATGGATTGACAGAAGGTGGAGGAGTGAGACTGTCAGCCTGGCCCTTCCCAAAATGCTCTGAATGCTCTGGACGCTCTGGATGAAGACAGGCCCCAGGTGGGTGGATGGGACCGGCAAGACCAGCTGGAGGTCCCCTGTGCCTTCCTGATCCAGCAAGACTCCACAGGGCACCTCTTCTGCCTCCTCTCCCCTGTGCCTGACCCTCTGTGCAGGCATGCCCTCATGAACCCCTCTGCCCCTGGCATAGGGTCGAGCGGGGGCAGTGCCTTCCTGACTGCAGCTGGGGGTAGCAGCAGAGGCAGGGGCCCCTGTACACCCACCAACATACACTGCCCCGTAGGATCCAAGGGCTGCCCACCTGGCATAGCACAGATTCCCATGTGCATTCTCTGGCCTGAGCTCACAACCCAGACAGGGTGCTTGCGGGGGAAATTGGCAGAGGGTAGAGCTTCTGGGGTGCCTGTCCTTCCCTGGCTCAGATCTGTGCCTCTGGATGATGCACACAGCACAGCAGGACTGAGGCTGGTTTGTTCTTTCAAATCCTCTTTATTTCAGAATGAGCATGCTTATCTATACCAGAGAGAGGGCTGGGCAGCTAGCACATGGCACAGAGGGAGAGCACATGCCAGCCTCACCACAGGTGGAGGGCCTGCTGCATCTACCCTGGCTCCCTCTCCTCCAGGCTCCAGCTCAGAGGGCAGAAAGGGAGGGAATGGGACAGGGCATCGGCCTCCTCCCAGGACCCTGCTCTATGGGCGACTCCTCCCAGATGGCACTGGGCAGGACTGCCCCTCCCACCAGGGCGAGCTGTTTCCCTTGGTTCTGGGGTGTTAGGCCAGAAAACCCCATCACATCCTCTGTGAACTAGGCTATGGCCCTGGGAGGGGAGGGGAGGCACGGGCTGCCTGGGGTGGTGAGGGTGGCACTGAGGAGGTGCGTGGGTGCAGTGCTGCCCTGACTACGAAGGGGCCAGCACAGCTCTACATAGTCAAGCATCGCCGTGGGGCTCACACTCCAGATCTGTGGGGGGAGTGGCAGGCGGGGGGCTCCACACAGTCTTTTAGCTTTTAACGTTAAGGATTTGGGCTGAAAGGCCATGGTGCCAGTTGCGCAATTTGGCAAAACGTGGGCTGTTACGTTCCGTTTCAAACCTTTCCCTGTGGCAGAGAGAGAGAGAAAGAGAGAAAGGGACAGACAGACACAGACCCAGAGACAGAGAGACAGAGAGAAGAGAGAAAAGGGAAAGAAAGGGGTTAGGGGATGTGTCCGCCAGCCTCGTGTCTGAGGGAGGGGGGCAGAGGTCATGGGAGCAGGGCTTTGCCTTCCATGGGAACTTTCTAAATGGTCAGGCTTGGTTTAGGTCAAGACCAGAGTCCCAAGGACCAATTCGAAGGGACTGAAGCCTGGACCCAACTGAGTGGGCAATGTGAAGCCCCGCTGGAGGCCTGAGGACAGAGTGGCGAGGGTGGCCTCTGGCTCTCCCTGGCTCGTAGTGAGAGCTGGGCAGGGCTGCTTTGGCTGTGGGATCTCGAGGCTGAACCACATAGGCAGGGGCCCCTCCTGGGCACAGAGCCCTCACTGGGCATGAGGAAGGAGAAACACCTGTCCCTGTGATGAGGCTGGGCGAGCAGACCTGTCACTCGCTGTGCTGCCCGCTCTCTGCCAACCTTGTCTGTCCCCAGAGAGAAGCCTTTTGACACCATGCCTGGCCCTGTCCTTTCAGGCCTGAGCATGCCAGCACACACATGCACATGTACTCACAAGACTGCCAGCACACATACAGGGCCAGGACTTCCTCCACTTCCCACAGCCTCTCATTGAGGGCACAAGAAAAGCAGGGAAGGAAGAGCCAGAAACAGAAATTGAGGGAGAAGGCTGGGAAAGGCCACTGACATGGATGCCGGAATCCTGACCCTGCCCGGCTACAAGGGCTTTCAGGCCAGAGGCACGTGGTGGCCCAGGGTCCCAGCCCGCCACATGGAACTGCTACACCCAGACCATGGACTACTACTACTCATCCACAAAAAGACACGAGTGAACATAGGTGCTCAATTGGCAAGGGGAAATGAGAGGAAGGAATGAGGAGTCCGGGGCAGGCGGAGAGGCAGTTGGGAGAAGAAGGCTTTTAGAGGGCGATGGTCTTAGTTTGAGGGCAGGTCTTCGCTGCCAAGAAGCAGAGGAACCTGCGAGTGAAAAATTAGTGCTTCTTTGGGAGAGACACTGGGGTTGGGAAGAGTCCAGAATCCAGAAGATTTCAGGAAAGGGGGATGGGAGAAGAGATGTGCATGAGGAGAGGGAGTGAATTAGGCCCAGGGAAGAATCCAGTCTCACAAGCCAAAGGCTTTACGATCCTACTTAATACAACATTCTCAAAATGACAAAATTATAGAAGTGGAGAGAGATCACGGTTTAGCAGTTGACATGACACAGGGTGGGGAGGGGTGTGGTAGGAAGGTGGTGTCGCTATGAAAAGGCAATAGCGGGGAAGGTTTGGGGCGGAAGGGCTCAGCACGGGACTGCCAGTGGCCACCTCAGCTGTGCCGTTAAAGGGTGCTCTCTGTATTATTTCCTACAATCACATGTTAATTTGTAATTATCTCGAAATAAATGGTTCAATAAGTGAATTGCAGCATACAAAAATCAGGAAGATCAGTTTTAGGTCTTTAAACACCAGAGGATGCTCGTCTTACACGTCTCCATGTAACAGTCCCGTGTCCCCACATTTACACTTGGCACCTACCCCTATCGGCATTCCCTGGTGGACTCCCCACACCTGAGCCCTGCATATTTGGTCTTTGTAAGATTCTGTTTGACAGAGGGGTCACTGCTAACATATTGGAAACCATCCTAATGCCAAGAGGAAGCCTAGGCCCAGAGGCTTCTTGAATGGCCTAAGCCACCTGGAGACTCAGCATCAGAACCACCCTCCGCATGCTAGCCTCTCTGAGGTCAAGAGAAGGGGTAAGACAGCATGGACAGAGGCCCCACAGCCAGGCCACACAGCCCTGCCAACAGCACCAGAGACCACCCCTGAGAGCCACCCAGGCTGCAGCCTCGGAGCAGCCAGCTGCCCTTCCCAGCCAAGCCTGCAGCCGCTGCATCAGCTAAGGGACAGCACAGGGAGCCAGGGAACGCCAGAGCGCCTGAGTCTAAGGAGCCTGTTCTGCTTGGAGCTAT
This sequence comes from Lasiurus borealis, assembly GCA_004026805.1. Classification (NCBI taxonomy): domain Eukaryota; kingdom Metazoa; phylum Chordata; class Mammalia; order Chiroptera; family Vespertilionidae; genus Lasiurus; species Lasiurus borealis. The sequence goes on along the minus strand of PVJN01033752.1, from coordinate 10,829 downwards.
TTGAAAATCCACAGCCAGCAGAGAGGAGTGGAGAAAGAATGAAAAGGAAAGGGGAGGGAGGAAGAAAAGGAGAGAGGTCCTGGATTCTCATAACGGCAACTCAGGGGACATGTAGGCTGTCCTGATCTCTCCAGCTACGGCTTTCAAACTTGCTAGGCTGGCAGAACAGCAAGGGCAGCATGTCCACAAAGTGCAGGCAATTTTGTTGCCGATAGCTGCCCACTGTTCCTCACGAGGGCTCCCTTTGAGAGAGGGCCCTGAGACAGGTGGCTCCGAGTGGTCCAGGTGCAAGGTCGGAGCTGAGTGTTCCCAGGGAGGGAGGACCCTGTGGGGAGGAAGGACACTTTGGAGTCCTTGGCTGTCAGGAGGGCCAGGTGAGTAGAGGAAAAGGAACCCCGATGGGCTTGGAAAAGGGATGGGGAGGGGGTCATGTTGCTTGTGGAGGGGTGTGCAAGACAACCCTTCCCTTCACCTCCTGTGAGCTCATTACTGCAATCAGCCTTATTCCTTAGCTAGCGCTTGGAAAGGAAGGCCCTCTACAGGAGCATTAGGTGAGCAAGAGACTGCACTTAGAGATAGTGATGCCACCAGGTGGAACCAGGGATCTCTACACATTGGGATCCTCTGAGATGTTACGCCAGAGGGACCCCAATTCCTTACAAATTCTGGCCCTGCCTGGGACAAAGCCCCATCAGGGCTGCCTCACCTGGACCTGGCCTTCCTACAGTCCCAGGGAGGCTGGCAACTTCTCTGAGACTAGAGGCTCAGCGTCCATGTGGAGGCCCTGTTTGTGCTACTATCCCAGAGGCGGCTGGGCTTCTGGCATTGCTCGCCTGCAGGAAGGTGCCCCTGCCTCCTTCTGGGGGCTGAGCAGGCTCAACCTCCCTCTATCTACAGAATCAGGCAGGACTGGCTGCAGGAGGGCTTCTGAGAGCCAGGATGGGCCAATGACAGCGAGGCCTGGGGCCCCATAAATACTGCCTTTAGTGTCTCCTCACCCAATAACTTTTCAGTGCCTAAAAAATATTCCAGGGAAAAACAAAGACGGGAGTTTCTGCAACCTGCCGCCACCAGTACACTCCCACCTGTCTCTATAGTAGCAGTAGCAGAGAGTAGCCAGAAGTACACCAGAGAGAGCAGGGTCCAGAGGCAGGGCTGCCTCATGGGAGGGCAAGGAGCCCCCCTGCCGGCTTCTTGTTGGAGGGAACCTGGGGACTTTAAAGCTGTTTGTTTTGTGTGTGGAGGGCGGGAGTGCGGGGAGGACAGGAGGTGCTGTGAAGCACTTATCAAGTCTCAGGTAAGGCTAAGCGCCCACATCTACTAGTATGTGAGTGGCTTCAAAGGGGAAGTGGGACAAACATGGAAACAGCACACAGGAGCAGTGGGACATAGGGCAGGATGCTGGTCCTGGCCGGGTAGCTCAGTGGGTTTGAGCGTCATTCCCATATGCCAAAGTTGTGGGTTCAATCCCCAGTCAGGGCACATACAAGAATCAACAGATGAATGCATTTATGTAAGTAGAACAACATCCCCCCCTTCTCAACCCCAATAAATAAAAAATTAAAAAATATAGCTAGATACTAACTCTCGAGCTAAATCAAACATCATCACATTCCAGGCATAGATGGCACGTCATAGGCACTGACAGGCTAGGGACTGCCATGGGACCTGCAGGCTCTGTCAGCAGGCCCAGAGGGATCCTTAGGCTTGGAAGCCCCAGTCAAAGAGTGGGAGCACTTTGGATCAGCAGCAACAGGTTCAGAAAGAAAGTCCACACCAACTCCAGCGGCCCAAGTTCCACTACCACACCATCCTGTGGCCACAGGTTAGCAAGGACAGAAAATTTGGCCCAGCGTGGAAAGGTGGCGCTAAGCCCCAGCCTTCCACAGAAGCCACACAGGTGCACTTCCAAGGCAGATGCTCTCAAGAAGAACATGCAGGTGACACTTGCACCCAAAGTTCAGTACCACACAGTCACACTGGGCTCAATGCCACATCATGGAGGACCCTAGTGTGTTCCAGTGGGTGCCTGGGCAGCGCCCCCTCATGCATGGTTCATGAGCACCTGACAGGCCACAGGTGGCAGGTTAGTGGCTGTGGCTTCAGACCTGCAGTGTTTCAGAAACCAAGGACTTTGAGATACCTAGTCCTGTATAAGCCCCTCCTCATGCCTAGAGCTTGTCCTTCCTTGAAGCAGCTGTTGTATTTTGAGCAATTTATGAAATTGAGGTATCACTTCTGGACAAGTAAGTTGGGGCTCAGGCGCCCATGCCCATGCCCAGCATAGCCCTCTGGTGCCTGCCTCCTGGTGCCTAGCCTCCAGACTCACAGGGTGTGCAGGCAAGGTAGCTGGCTCAGTGCCCTCACAGGGAGAGATGCCCTCATTCTCAATAGCCTAGTAAAGGCCAAAGCAGCCTTGCCCCCAGCCCTGGACAGACCAGGAGAGCCCAAGTTCTCACGTCTGAGCCCAGGGAATAGAGACTCAGCTCCAGGCACCCACCTCACCAACCTGGACAAAGGATCCTGCATCTGCTGAAGCCCCTTAGGGGCCAGGAGTTTCCAAATTCATGAACTGGAGAGGTGCCTTCCATAAGTCATGTGACCTGGGGGCTGCCCAAGGAGGAATGGGATTAGGAGGGGCAAGGCCACAGAGCCTGAGTCCAGGCACTTACCTTGACCTTCGCAAAGCTTCTTCATCAGGGTCTTGCACTGTGGGTAGAAAGTTGCTAGTCAGGAGGAAAATCGGGAGCATAAGAGAGAAAGCTACCAGAGCTGGGTGAACACTGAGTCCCCAACCATGACTGGACCTGACCTCTCCCAGCCTATAAACTAGGAAGGGAAAGGCTGTATGCTGGCAGAGGATGCTGGGTGCGAGTAGTCAGAGACGTGGCCAACTCTGGGGTCATTTTGCCTGGAAACACCATTCAAGCCTGCTGCTCATTGTTTGATCAGGGCACCAAGAAGAAGGCTCATGTCATTTGCCTGCCCCAGAACCCAGAAGGGCTCCACAGGCTGCTGTTTATTTCAAGGCCAGCTCAGATTCAGGGGGTTAGGGGCTCGACTCCCTGGCTTCTGTAGACTGTGGAGTGGGATCCAGAACCCTCGTGGCCCCACAGCACCACCCTTTCTGCATCCCCATCCCCCATCCCCACTCACTGTACTCGGTCCCTGTCATCTGGGCCAGGATGCGGAAGGAGCGAGACTGAAGGTTGGAAGAGCGGCGGGCCCACTCATCAGCCTCATCTTCTGGCTTGTTCTGGTTCTTAATCACAGCCTGGTACACCGGAGAGGCGCTGTCCACAGCCAGGTCTTTAACCGGAAGGCTTCTGCAATGCAGAGTGACAGTGGGCGAGGGCTGGGCGAAGCCTGGTCCCTTCCCCTCATTTCCCCCACATTGACTCCCTGACACCCCCATGGTGGCCCCTACTTGTCTGAACCCACCATGCCCTTTCCCCACTGCCATCTGAGAGCCCAGGGTGGGGTCAGCTGGGTGCTCAGTGCTCAAGGTGGTCACAATTAAGACAGTGATTCCTCTCACAGAGGGTCAGGAGGTACAGCACCCCTCCCCCTGCAGCTGCAGGCACAGACTTGAAGACATCCCTGCCTCAGGGCCGCATTTCCTTTAAGGAACTAGGAGGCAGGAGACATCAGAAGTAATTTCCAACACCCCGAGCAGGCCCTGAGTTTGGGGTTTTGTGAGGATAGGCCATTTGGAGACCCCCCAACCCCCTGCAATGCTGTGACTGCCTTAGGAGAGGGCTGAAGGCTGTGGTTTGGCTACACATGGCAAGCACAACAGGGTGGGGTGGGGTAGGATGGGGGTGATGACAGAACAACTTTCTACCCACAGCAACGAGGCCATGTGGGGGTATCACTTGCAGATAGGGGGCTCTGCCCTGGGGGAGCTGGGAGTGGAGCTGCAGGAGGTTTTCTAGTCTCTGCCCCAGCCCGTTGAGGGAGACCTGGTGGCCTCCCCTTGCCTCAGACTCCCAGGATCTGGCACATAGTAGGTGTTCAAAATGTAGTTGAATAAATTAATCCTATATCAGAGCCAAAAGGACCCCCAGAGCCGCTTGGGTTCAGTGCCTCCCAGCCTGGACCAGACTGAAGGGCAAGATAGATCAAAAGCTTTCTGGCTGCCCAGCCCACTCTGCCGTGACACAGGTGGAGCTCACAGCACTAACGCCTGCCTCCCCGGCCAGAGGCCCAGCCCTAGCATGTGCTGATGCTGAAACAGATCCAGTGAGAACAGAAGACTAACTCCTAGTTACAGCATGGAGTGGCCCCAACAGAGTCAGAGCCAAGATTCCCAGCTCCCAGCCCAGTGTTCTTTCCATCACACCTCACAGTGACAGGGCTCAGAAGGCCACTTCTGCACACTGGGCCTCGGACACCCCCCACACTCTATGCCTAGAAACGTCTCTCAAGCTGCCTCTCCCTGTACCCCTAGGGGCAGCTGGCTGGGAGGGCCCTCCTCCCACATATTCTACCCTCTGCCCAAGGAGCCTTCTAGCACTGGTCTAGTCTCCCAGGGGGAACCTCTTGGGATTGGCACCCTATGTCTGGGTCAGGGTGGGCTACAGCAGCAGGTGAAGACAGGTGACAACAGGAGACAGACAGGTGGAGCTGCCCCCTTGCCTGAAAGCTGTGCCCTGGCCAGGGAGCTACAGGTAGCCACTTGCGGTTGGGGTTCATGGGAAAGACTAGAGAATCCCTTGTGGTCCAGGCAGGGAGGAGCCCATCGGACCAGGAGTAGAGGAAGGTGGGGTCTCACTGGGGGTACCATTCCCAGCACAGGCAGATTTCCCAAGGGTCTCAAAGTAAAGGCTGTGCCTACTGTCTTTGGTGAGGCAGGTGTTGGAAAAGCACAATCAGCGTGCCCTGTTCTGCCAGGAGAAAGTGTGGACTGTGCCATGGGCCCAGGGTGCAGACCCAGGCCAGGCCTCGCCTGTTAGCCTGACCACATAGAAATCTGTGCCAGGAAGCAGCCAGAGGCCTTTGCTGCAGTCTCTCCAGAATGTGCCCTGAGGTCCTCCCAGTCCTCCCAGAGCTCCCAGAGCTCCGGGCTGCTGGGAATGTGTCGCTGGGGCTTCTGTCATCGGCCCCTTCCTACCATCTGCGCGGAGACCAGGCAAGCCTGCAGCCGAGCCGGGGACCTGCAATGGCACTCTGCACTTCATTAAGACCGAAGCTCAGGAGAATAGACGCAAAGAGTGGAACAGGCCTCACGTCTGAGGCTGTTCTCTGGAGCCCCTCCCAGCCCAGCCTCCTTGCCACCAAAAACACTCCACAGTCACCCTGAGGCATTTACCCACTCACAAACCTGACTCATCCTTGGACCCCCCCCTTGGGTGGCCTTGGCAAACACTGGCTTTTTCAGGTCCAGGTTCTGGGATCTGGAGATGGGCCTCTAATCACCCCTTATCATCCTCTGCCCCGAGTAATGGCCAGTGTGGATGCTGAACGTCGGGTCTACAATGTCCCAGTGCCAACAGAAAAGGCTGGGTGAGCCCCACAAAGCATGGCAAGGAGAATACAGAGACCCCAACCGGGGGGCCAGCGTCTGTGCTTTTACTCTCATCTGTGTCCACAGTGACATTATTTGGAGCAAACCCCCAAAGACAAGCCTGTACAGGTTGCAGGGCATGTCCAGTGGCTGTGAAGGAGGCACGAGGAGAACACAGACAGAGGCACTGTCCGCAGACACATCCCACCAAACCCGCAACGTCCCACAACCAGACAGACGGACGATGGAACAGACACTGTGGGGTCTACTTACGCCAGCGGCGATGCCCTGCCAAGCAGAGGAAAGCCCAGCAGTGAATGTGTGTCCATCAGGGGATGGCAGGGGCGGCGCACACACAGGGGAGCAGGGTTGGGATCAGAAATGAGTTATGGGAGTGGGATGAATAGAGAGAAACAAAAAGAAAACCGTCAGTGAGGAAGGCATCATGGAAATTCACAGCAGAAACGGAGCACCTGCTGGCCCCGAATCGAGAGCAGCTCTTACATACACCAGCCCCGCAGGGCTGTGCTAGAGCGCATGGTGTTCCCCAGAAACACGGAAGGGCAGGTGGGGTGGGGAGAGGTAGCAGGGCGATGGGAACAGTCCTTCAGAAGACTAGATAAGGTCAAAGTTGCCTCATGTTAGAAAAACCAAACAATAGCGTTCTTTTCCCCAGCGCAGAAAATCAAGTTCTTTTGCAGAGCGGTTCTTCCATTATCTGCCACTGAGCTTTCCCTTGGCGCCTGTGGCCACCCTTAGGAGCACACCAAGGACGGATACATGTGGGGCAAACAAGTGTTAGCAGGAAATCCCTGTCATCTCTTTGGCTTAGCCAGGCAGTTTTGTTTTTCTGGGTACACATGAGGTAAAGGTTGTATTTTTAAAATTGCATTGTCATAGTTTCTGCTTCAAGCCATGGAATTAAATTAACATTGTCTAGAGTTCTGCCTGAGCCGGGCCTGTTTGAGACCCACAGCTCCAGAGCGAGCAGTTTCCGCCCCCTGGTGGCCCCAGGAAGCACCGCCTCCACAGCCAGGTGCCCCTTCCCCCCCTCCCACCCTCCCTCACCAACCTGCACTCACAGCATGGCTGTGTTCTGCAAAGGTCAAACACTATTGGAGTTTTCTGGGACTTTTTAACCCCTTTATCCCTCTTACAGCATTTGTTTTTCTTAGTTTTAGAAAAAGAGTACATAATTTTAAGATTTTTTTTTGCCTTGTGTTGCTGGGGATACTGAGCCAGGGATAAGATGTTGGCCAGAGATAATCCATCAGTTCTGAAAATCAACACTCACATCATTCCCAAGCAGAAAACAGTCAGAGGCAGAGAATAAAGAGTGAAAGAGGCAGAAGAGCACACAGAAAAAGAGAGAGAAAGAGAAATTAAGGGAGACAGAAAGACAAAAGGAAGAAGAGGTCCCACCCAGGTTGTGGCTCAGTGGTTGGGCCTCAACCAGTAAACCAGGAGGTCATGGTTCAATTTTCAGATAAGGGCACATGCTGGGGTTGTAGGCTCGATCCCCAGTAAGGGGTGTGCAGGAGGCAGCTGATCAAGGATTCTTTCTCATCATTAATGTCTCTCTCTCCCTCTCCCTTCTATCTGAAATCAATAAAAATAGATTATTTTTTAAAAGAGGAAGAGGTCCTCATTAATGTTTGCACTATTAGCAGTTTTACCCATAAATGATTTTCAGCCAACTGTTCCCTATTTAGCCCTCAAGTGGAGAACAAGCAAATTTCAGGGACCCCAATGCCCTCAGTCCCTCAGCCTTGGGATCAAACTGCAGCCCTTCCTAAACAAGAAGCCAGTCACACATTTGAATCACCCTCATCTTTGGAAGAATGCAGCAACTTCCCTCCAAAGAAAAGCTCAATTATGGGAGACTAGGCTATCCAGAGTGAGAGTGTGACTCTGGTTAACAAGATTCCAGAAGTCTCTTTCTAACCCAGCCCCATGGGTCCCGGGAAAGGCAGAGGCTGTGACAGCGTGTGGAGGAGTTGCCATATCTGTGTTTCTCCCCTTCTCCTACAGCTGGCCCAGAGACTGATTCTGAAGCAAGGACTCCATGTTCTGGGTCCTGGACTGGGCCCCGAAGCCAAGGCCAAGGAGGAAAGCTTATCTTGATGCCTAACGTCTCTGCTGGTGCCGGCAGCCTGCACTCTCAGCCTCCTGGGGATGAGGCTCAGCCAACGGCTGAGGTGGTGAGCCAGGAGCCACTGCGGAGGGAGGGCGCTTACCCACTGAAGTCACTGCCCTGGGCCTGGGCCTGTCCAGCAATGGCGTCCATGATGGCGTCCTGGGAGTACATGCTGATGGGTGTGTTGTACTGCGCGTGGATGATGGTAGCCTTGCCGCCCAGCCCCTTCACCTCAATGGGCTTGTGGGTGGACAGGGCCGAGTCCTTCAGGGCATTGGGGTTGAAGCGCTCCTGGTAGTCCGAACTAAGAGGAGCAGGGGAGCAGGGAGGGAGTGGGAGGAGAGAAGGGCAACAGGTAGTATTACCTGGGCCATCCAGGGAGGACTGTAGAGTGTTAGGAGAGACCTCCCAAAGCCTGATCCCAGGTCAGGTCGCAAATCCTTGCACTCCCCAAAGCCCTCTGCAGAGGCTCTCCTTGCCCATCTGGCTTCTCCATCCCTGAGCCCTGCCTGCTCAGGCAAGCCACTGCCCAGGGCCAGGAGGGTGCCAGGTGTTGGAAGCTCTCATCACACCAGCCGGGAAGCAGAGACAAATGGGTGGGGAAGAGGGATTGGGAGTGTGGCACAGGCGCTGGGCCATGGGGCCAGGCAGCAGCAGCTCAAGCAGAGTCCCAGATGGCCAAGGCGAAAGCAGCCCCTGCTGGATGGCCATGGAGAAGATGGCCTCATCCTGCCAGCGGCCCCTGGTGGCTAGCATTCTGCTCCTCCGGATGCTGGATGCTTTGGGAGAGCTTCTTCCTCAGAGCAGGGCTCACTTACTGTGTGGCCCTCCAGTCTACCCATCACGGCTCTCCCCTCGACAGGCAGGTGCTCCCCAGGCAAAGACAAGGTCAGGGGCAGCCCGTTGAGGGTCCCGCAGGACAGAGATCTTCAGACTCAAGAAGAATCCAGGTCAGGCGGCGCTCCTGCCCCACCCCGGCCCCAGAGTTGCCTGCTGGCCTTGGGCAGCTGCCCAAGATGGAGGCTGCACACAGGGGTATCAGGCCTCCCTGCGCTTCCCTCCACACTCGCAGCTTCACACATGCAGGTGCACTCGAGACAAATGCACCCTCTCTCACGCATGCACACACATGGACACATGCTGGCACAGGCACACGTGGTCCAGACCGACGCATGCTGGGATATGCACGCAAGAGCACACACATGCTTTCTTTTGATACTAACTTGGCTGGAGAATTGGCTACCACCTGGGGAGGAAAAAAAGAGAGGACAGGAGGGCTGTCAGGGAGGCTGGGCCAGGAGAGGCAGAACCAGCCAGGGAGTGCCGAGAAGGGCAATGAGCTGAGCCCTGCTGCGGTGTTTCCTGGGCGGGTCCCTAGTGCCCAAAGCTTTGCCAGGAAAAAGGGCTCTGGTCCATCTTTAAGGGCACATGTACATGCATCCCCACACAGCCTGGTAGAGAGCCTTGGCTGCTGCTGCCAAGGCCCAGGTACCTCCTGGCCAGACAGCAGCTCCAGACATGCCCTTGTTCAGTGGGGGCTCTGGGAGTTCTACTCCCTGGGCAGGAGTTGCATGGCGCTAAGGTGTATGTGAGGTGGGGTTACCCACAGCCACAGGGACCTGTCCTCCCTCTTAGGGGAGGGGCAGGCAGCAGTGGCCAGTCCTCTTGGACACAGGGGTGGGGTCTGTGCGGGCTCCAGTGACAGCTCCTAAAAACCCTGGATGGGAACAAGACAGGGCGAGGAGCAAGGAGGCTTGAAAGTTTGGATCCAAGTTAGGAAAGCCTCAGGCAGGCAGCCCATCTTGGGTACCACAGAGGCCCCTCATCCCTCTCCTCTGAGTGAGCCTCCAGAGCACCCTCTCCTTGGGGGAGCCGTTGCCTGCATTAATCCCTTTGAGCTTTGAGCACAAATTCCTTGACCCAGCAGATCCTGCCAGTATCTGAGACCTGGAGGGGTGAAGGCAGAAGAGTGCATGTAGCGTCCTTGCCCCAAACTCTGCCAGCGTCTCAGATCTGACCATGGTGGGCTCTGACAAGGGAGCCTGGGTCCCAGCTGGCCTGGTTCTGCTCATTTTATGGCCAAGACCTGGGGATCCAGGCCAGAGCCAGGGTCCCTGAGCAACCTCACCAGGGCCCTGCTCAGTCCCAAGCCTGTATGTCAGAGCTGATAAAATGTCCTCTGTTCTCCCAGTCTCAAAATAGCTGCCAGTGGAGCTATATTAGGAGAGAGCCAGCACAGAGTTCCCATCCCATCTCCATCTTTGGCCAGTGCTGACAGCTGCAGGGTCAGCTCTTGCCCTGGCCAGCCATGCTCCCTGCAAAGGGCAGCATTGACCTCTGGGGCTGCCTCTACCCTGCCTAGGCAGGCAGCTTCTTTGGCATTAATTTCTGTCCCCTGCTTAGCTCCCGTCTGTGGATCTGGGGGCTGGAAGGCCTGAAGCAAACATAACTCAGAGGCTTCAGAGCTGTGAGACCTGCCCAAGACCCTCACAGCAGGGTGGCCTGGCAGATGCTGCCTCTAGTCCAGCCCCAGACAGAACAAGAAGAAGCTGCAGGCCCACTGTCCCTGCACCCCATTTGTCTTCTCCATGCCTCCCAGGAAAGACGCTGCCAAGAAACCACACTGTAAACTGCTCCGAGAGAAAGAAAGAGAGTTGGGGAAGGAACTTCTTTTAAAGCCAGACTGGGAAGAGTCCAAATCTTGACCCTGCCTCTTCTGGCACTGTGACTGGGCAAGTCGCCTGTCTCAGCCGCCTCAATAGTAAAAGGGAGGTGGCAGCGCCTGCCGCACAGAGGGCAGGCGCTGAGAGGAGAGCCTCCGGTGGCTCTATGTCCAGTGAACAGACTCAGAGCATCTGGACACTTGGTGAAGGCAGTGCCTCGGCCCAGCAGAGGCTGCCCAGGCTGGTGCAGCTCGCAGGCTCCGCCCTGCCCATGGCCTGAGGCCTCCCTCTAGAGCAGTGGTTCTCAACCTTCCTAATGCCTCAACCCTTTAATACAGCTCCTCATGTGGTGGTGACCCCCAACCATAAAATTATTTCCGTTGCTACTTCATAACTGTAATTTTGCTACTGTTATGAACTGTAATGTAAATATCTGATATGCAGGATGTATTTTCATTGTTACAAATTGAACATAATTAAAGCATAGTGATTAATCACAAAAACAATATGTAATTATATATTG
>PVJN01033751.1:0-23226 GCA_004026805.1 Lasiurus borealis | reverse complement strand
GATCTTGAGCGAGAAGAACGCGATCCAGACTTGGATTTGTTTGTTTTTGACATCTCTGAAGAAAGGATCAGTCACTTTTCAATTACACCTAAAGTAAAATAGATTCAAATAAATAAATCCCTTTGCAAATCTGAACTTTTCTTAGAAAAATGTTTGTTTTTAAATGCAGATAAAGTAACTGGTGTTCTCTCTCTCCCTCCCTCTGCACTTTCATCAAGGATTTGTGTTCTGAGCAGTACAATCCAAACAGACCCAAGCCACAGCAGCAGATAGAAAACCTGACATATAATACAAACTGGGTAACACTATAAAATACTGGCAAAAATGAGGAGAGCTAACAATATTTAGTGCAGTCTTTTCGCAGTAAGCAAACAAGCTTTGCCAACTACATCAGCTAACCTGAAATGACCTGACACAGGCTTCCCAGTTCCAACAGAAGAAACCATATGCAATGATATCTTGGTTATAGTATATCTTGGAAATGGTACACATCTGACCATTTCTCTAATCCCCAGACCTTGAAGTCATGAGGCATAGCCTTAATATTTATTTCCAAGGAAAAGATTTTAAAAGTGCAAGTGTTCTCAAATATTTTATATAGTATATGTACATACTATAACTTATAAAATACAGGATTTTAATCCATAAACATGGGACTAAAATAATTTATAAAGTGACGATCCATTACTTTCTTCTAGTTAGTATCACCTTTCTTTTAGGGGCATTTTCTCCCATTAAAACACCACACACAAACACACACACACCAAAATTGTCTTTTTCTTTATCTTTCTCCTCTACAGGAATGAATAGGGAACCTCAAAGATGCCCTGGCTGCTGGATTTGGTCAGTAAGGTGCACTGTCAAGCTAACTCACTTATTCTCTTTATATCTAACCAGAACTTTGGGCATCTTTCAAGTAGCAAAACATTGCAGTGCTAAAGCACGTGTCTACCAAAAGACCAGAAAAAATAAGGGATCTGTCAAAGATCACAAAACTAGTAAATAGCCAAACCAGGCCAAAACGCCAGGGCTTTTTCCATCACACTTCGCCATCTCACTGCTTAGCAAAAGCTTCTAAGTGATGCTGCTCCCAGCTTGTAAGGGAAAAATAATAATAAACAAGTATTTCACCCTCCCCACTCATATGTTTTGTTATTCAGATCTCAGCTCAAAAGCTATCTGCTCAGAGGTTTGCCCTGGCCACCCAATCAAAAGTAGCCACCAGTCATTCTTTAGGATCTAATCCCATATACCCTTTTTTCCCTTCTGAGAACTCAAATCAGTACTTGAAAAATATCTTGCTTACTTGTTTTCTTTATTCAACTAGAAGGTGAGTTTTCCACCAACAGAAATCTCATCTTTCTTATTTACTTCATGTCCAGAACAGTGTTAAAATAAAAAACAAAGGGGAGACCAGCTTTGAAATTTCCCTAAGCAGACAAAACCAGTCAAACAAATAAAGCCTGTGAATCAGTCATTGTTTTCTCACTTTATAATAAGCTGCTTTCCATGTTTTGGTTTGAGCTCTCCCAGTTTATGAACTGTGTTTTTGGTGTGTGCACAATAAACTTTTACCAATAACTGCTTCAGTAATTAATTTGTTTTATTTCTGCTATTTATGAACTACTAGAGGCCCAATGCACAAAATTCATGAAGCATAGGTCCTCGCAGCCCTTGCTTTGTCAGAAAGGTCGTCCGGACAGTTGTTCAGCCATTCAGTCGAATTAGCATATTAGCTCTTTATTATATAGGAGGAGTGTTAACAAATGCTTTAAAATGGTTTTTTATGAACTTATTTTATCCTCACTAGAGGATAATTTTCCCATTGATTTTTATTATTTATTTGCTAATTTATTTATTATATTGTTATTGATTTCTGAGAGGAAGGGAGAGGAAGAGATAAAAACATCAATGATGAAAGTCATGGATAGGCTGCCTCCTGCATGCCCCCCACTGGGGATCAAGCCCACAACCCAGGCATGTGCCCCTCACCAGAATCTTCAGTCAACAGGGCGACAATGCTCTACCCACTAAGCCAAACCAGCTAGGGCCCATTGATTTCTAGAGAGAATAGAAGGGAGAGAGAGCAAGAGAGACACATTGACTAGTTGCATCCCTGCAAACCAGGTGCCCTTGACAGGGAATTGAACCTGAGAACACTTTGGTTCATGGGCTGGCACTCTAACCATTGAGCCACACCAGTCAGGGCACAAAGAGGGCTTTATAATGTCCCATTTTACAGATTTAAACCCAGCCAACCAGGCTTCATGCCAATGTTGGTTTTTTATTTTTGTTTTAAAGCCATTGTTCTCAAACTCGATTATTCCACCTCTGTAGAGCAATCAATGTCTGGCACACAGAAGTCATTCATAGTCTTTTCTCCGCTCTTACCAAGTGTAGGATCTGGTAAAGGAGCAAGAGTGAGGCAAACTGAAAGATCGTATTTGTTTCTAATTACTACATTCATAATTTTAGTAACTTCTGGAAAGGCAAAAATCCAGGAAGCTAACTCCAGTTCATAGGAAACATAATCTCACAGACTAATTTATAGAGGTCTGAGAAAAGTGCCAGGAAGCCAGAGACAAAGGGCGATGACAAAGGGCAATGAGTAAGAGATTGCGTAATGAGGACACCAGATCAGCCAGTTCTCAACCTGTGGGTCTCGACCCCTTTGGGGGTCGAACGACCCTTTCACAGGGGTCGCATAAGACTATTGGAAAACACCTATTTCCCATGGCCTTAGGAACCAACACACCGCTCCTCGGTGTAGCAAAATGTAGCTTACTGTTGTCATATTAAGACTTGTTACCCATGCTACACCATGATTCAAGACAAAATTTCATTTATTTGTAATTAGAAATAAATATTTCACAATATATAATTACATATTGTTTTTGTAATTAATCACTATGCTTTAATTATGTTCAATTTGTAACAATGAAAATACCTGCATATCAGATATTTACATTACAGTTCCTAACAGTAGCAAAATTACAGTTATGAAGTAGCAATGAAAGTAATTTTATGGTTGGGGGTCACCACAACATGAGGAAATGTATTAAGGGTCGCAGCATTAGAAAGGTTGAGAACCACTGGTCTAGTTAATGCCAAAGGATCAAACTGTTGTGTGTTCTACCAAGGTCAAAGATACTTCTATTTGGAATTGACTTTTGGTAACAGTATCATTATACAAAGCCAGGGTAGAGGAGTAAGTTACTTGGGGATAGGAAGTGGAGATGTACATGAACAATTTATAGAAACTGAATATTGAAAATACATTTTGTTTTGCTAGTTGACCTTTAGCATATTTTGGGATTTTCTCTCTGGGTTCACTCTTAATGAATGGCTTTCTTCTGTTACAAGTTTAGGGAAAGTCTTGCCTAGTAACTTCTCTGTCCAATCTTCAATTTTAGGTTGGGCCAGAAATAAAAATCCTTTTAGATCATTTAGAAGAAAAAGAACAGGCAACAGTTAGTGAAAAAGGAAATACTCATTACAACCACCAGAAATTGGAAAATTAAGCTCATTTTCATTGAGAAAAAAAGCTGCCAATTAAAAACATACGGAACCAAAGTTAACACGCCTCCATATATGAAACTTACTCCATATATGACAAGTATACTGAAGAATGGCAATACTGTGATACCATCCCCAATCCTAGTTCTGCAGAACTTCTTTAATGTGAGTTGAAACTAACAGTAAAAACATCACTATACCTTGAGAATTACGTGGAATAACTTTGGATGATACAAACCACAGTTGGAAATAAATCAATGAAATACTTAACCATTCAAGAGGATTCTATCTAGACAGTGGGTAAGCTAAAGTATACTACTTGGTCCTTGCCTCATGAAGCTTATAATCTAGGCGCACTTAGACTAATAAGAAAGCAAGCAACATCACAGTAATAAATTCTGGTAAGTACTAGAAAGAAGACAAAGAAAATACTATGTTGGCATATACATACGACCTCTGAACGCATAATAATCTGGCCACTCAGAATACTTATGTATAAGAGAAAGCTTGCAAATCTTGATATGTCAAGGGACCTGGAGATAGTGGCCCTCAGCCTCTGGCTAGTAAGTCCTCTGCTACTTCCTAACTACCCACAATGCAGTTCTTATACACGGAAAAACCTTATTTTAAAATCCCAACTCTGTGGTCAGTCTACACTGAGTGACCAGATTATGCGTTCAGAGATAATAATCTGTCCACTCAGTGTATATGCAGCGTGGAAGTTATTTAGATAGGATGATCAAGAGATGGTATTCAAGCTGTAACTTGAAGAGCAAGTCACATGAAAAGAGGAGTTCCAAAAGACATGTCGTTTCTTCTCTCAATAAATATACATACATATATACGTGTGTGTATATATGTATGTGTGTATATGTATGTGTGTGTGTATATATATATATATATATGATCATAACTAAAGCCAGTTGATCAAATTACCAAAATTTATTCAAAACAACTCTCAATTCTAATTTGAAGATCCTCAAACTTCATATACATACAGCTTTTCCTACTTCTAACATTTCTTCATTGTTGGTGCTCTAAAAATATAATGGGAAGTGAGATAAACAAATACTACCTTGGAAATCAATTTAGCACCTCTTACATGCTACAAGTACATGTTATTTATTTAGTTTCTGTTCAAACTATAATTTCCCTAAAATAAGTTTTGCTTCTTCAACAATGATGTTTGCTTCTTCCTGGCTGACCAAGTTGTTTCATTTAGAATTCTATGAAAAAGTAGTCCCTACAGAACTATGGCATAATATGACAGCTCATGGCTATGACAGCTCATGGCTATGGTATGTGCCTGGGGTAAAAACATGTCTCCTCAAACACTATTTTGGACAAAAAGATTCTCACATTTAAGGTAAAATAGCCATGGTCCTACATCAGCATTATGAAAGAATCCATCTAGTAACCAATACTATCTATTTGATAAGAATTATAAATACTCAATATCTATTGGTAGTAATAGTCAATACTAACTATTTATTATGTTAGAATACAGAAATATAATAAGAACTAGTTCCTGAACTCACAATTAAGAGCCTGGTATGATCCAAATATCCTCAACTTTCCAACATTCTTCAGATGTCATGGTTCATATCTTACATTATTAGCCTCTTCACCATGGAATCAATTTTTGTTTGTTCTCTTTCATTGGGATACACTTAATGTGATTCTCAAAATGTGGCCTAATATAGAATTACTAGAGGCCCTATGCATGAAAATTCATAAGGGGGGTGGGGGCAGGAAGGGTCCCCTCAGCCCAGCCTGGCCACTCTCACAGTCCAGGAGCCCTCAGGGGTAGGAGGCAACCAGGTGATCAGGGGAAGGCGACACCCCCATTACACCTCTGCTGCTGCCACTGCCAGCAGAGCAAGCCTCAGCTGGCCCTGGTTACCTGTACCTCAGGCCAGCCCTGGGCAGCTGGGGACTGAGGGTGGGTCCAGCCACATCATTCGCCTGCCTCCCCCCACAACACCCCCCCACATGCATGCACGCATGCAGCAGGGCTGAAAGGACTGGGCGCCATCTTTGTGATGGTGCGATGGTCAATTTGCATAGTCCCTCTTTATTAGATAGGCTTTAGACACTATTAGTGTGTTTAAGATTTTTCTTACTGGCAGCCACATTACATGCTGACTCAGAATGAGCTCTGAGTCACTAAACCCTGAGTCCTTTTTCAAAACCCTTCTTCAGCTGCAAGATGCTCTCTTCCTCCTCCATCTTATATTTATACAACTGTTGTTTTATCCCTCACCTTTTATTTAAAACCCAAGTGTAGTCTTTTGAAATCATTTCAGATACAATTTTGTCACTTGGAGCAAGGGTTCGTTTTCAAACTATTCTGCAGAGACACCTGAGAGGAGTTTCCCAACCTATCACCCTTTCAAAGACCACCCCCCTTGACCTAAACCACTTGTCTAATTATCAAGCACGTCAACAGTCCTTGAAAGAACATAGCTCTTGGGAGAAGAGATGCATTTTACTTACAACAAAACACTACAAAGGTACTGAGATATATAATTACTTGGCTTTAAAATCACTAAAAACACAGATCTTATTTTTCAACTACAAAAAAAAAAGGAGTATTGGCAGAGAAAGCAAAGGAAGTTTCTCTAAATCAAAACTCTCAAAGATAAGAAAGAATTAAATTACTCCTCTCTCCTCTCACTCCAGATTAAGTTTCTTCTTAGTGTCCCTAGTGTTATGCCAGCATTGTGCTTGGCACATGATAGATGCCTGTTGAATTCACCAGAACAAACATTTCAGGAGTATTTACCACAGTTTGCCCATGTTTGGAACCCTGTGGGTTATACTTGGTAGGACATTGGGTTCCTAAAACTTAAGTAGTGCCGAATAAAGCCTCTCAATTGACCACCCAGGGGTTCCAACTGTGGCAGCCTAAATAGCCATGTTATATAGAAACTACACAATATTCTTTAATCCCTAAATACTAGGCTCATATTCTAAAAGGTCTTCTCAGAAAACACTTAACTGTATTTTTTTTTTTAATGTTTTTATTGACTTTAGAGTGAGGAAGGGAGGAGGACAGAGATAGAAACATCGAGGAGAGAAAAACATTGATTGGTACCTCATCCATGCATGCCATAGGGGATTGAGCCCACACCCAGGCATGTACCCTGACCAGGAATCACACCAGTGATCTCCTGGTTCATGGTATATATGTATATGTACATGTATACATATATATATATATATATGTAAATATATATATAAATAATAGTGACACCAGCTTTTATGCACTCTTTGTATGTGTGTTTTTTTTAATATATTTTATTAATTTTTTACAGAGAGAGTTAGAAACATTGATGAGAGAAACATGGATCAACTGCCTCCTGCACAATCCCCACTGGGGATGTGCTCATAATCAAGGTACATGCCCTTGACCAGAATTGAACCTGGGACCCTTCAGTCCACATGACGAAGCTCTATCCACTGAGCCAAACCAGTTTCGGCTAAATATATTTTTATTGATTTCAGAGAGAAAGGGAGAGCGAGAGAGAGAAACATCAATGATGAGAATCATTGATTGGCTGCCTCCTGCATGCACCACACTGGGGATCAAGCCTGCAACCCAGGCATATGCCCTGATTTTCCCTGTTAACATCCAGCAGCAAAGGGATTTGTTCTCCAAAGGTCATGACCTCAGAATATGCCCTCCTCTTGCTTCTATACACCTCTTCAGTGTAGCACACGCCAACTTAGCCAGTAGAGGTATAAAATACTTTATTCTGTGTAGGAAGATCTGTTACTTATTACTAATATTAGGAAAATAGAATCAGTGGTAAAATCTGTTTGCTCAGAGAAGCTCAATTTCATTCTTGTTATAGCGAACATAACCTGAGGAGTTCACCTGCTGTATGCCAGGCAGTTTACATACATTTACTAATTTAATTCCCATGCTGGTCTTGTGAGGCATAGGTCCCTTTTATGTAAGATTGGGAGAGTATATTACTCAGTTAATGAATGGAAGAGCCAAGGTATGAACCCAGTTCTTTGTTGGTGGCAAAGCCACTACTTCTTACAGAACCTGGTCCAGTATTATAAAGTGACTCAATAAGGGTTCTATTTGGAACAGGGCACTTTAGGTTGAGAATTTGTTTCAGCATATTCCTTCACTTATATCCACTTTTTCCCCTCACTTATAACCACTTTAATGCTCACACCTTGAAGTAACATATTACGGAAAACTCTGAATGAAAACTAAATTTTAGTCCTAGCTTCGTTGCTTACTGTGTATTGGGATTCTGGGTTCCCTTCCAGTGATTAGGGATTTCCCAGTTATCTGTCTACCTTGGTCTTCAAATCTGTGAGATATGGAAACCATTACTCCTTTTTAAAAATAAACTTTTTGACCCTGGTGCTGTGGCTCCATGATTAAGTGTCAACCGATGAACCAGGAGGTTACCAGTTCTATTCTCGGCCAGGGCACATGCCCAGGTTTTGGACTCAATCCCTACTAGTAGAGAGCAGGCAGGCAGCAGCCGATCAATGATTCTCTCTCATCATTGATGTTTTTACCTCTCTTTCTAAAATTAGTAAAAATATATTTTAAAAAATAAATAATGAGCCAAACCGGTTTGGCTAAGTGGATAGAGCGTTGGCCTGTGGACTGAAAGGTTCCAGGTTCGATTCCAGTCAAGGGCATGTATCTTGATTGCGGGCACATCCCCAATGGGGGACATGCAGGAGGCAGCTGATCGATGTTTCTCTCTCATCGATGTTTCTAACTCTTTATCCCTCTCCCTTCCTCTCTGTAAAAAATAAATAAGGTATATATATTTTTAAAAACACTTATTTTTAAAAAAATAAATAAATACATGGTGAACTTTTAGTGTCAGATTCACAAAAAAATTACAAGAATAGTATAAAATTCCTATATTAGTCTGCTAGGACTGCTATAACGAAGTACCACAAACTAGGTGGCTAGGCAAAAGCAATTTATTCATCCACTGATCTAGAGGATAGAAATTTAAAAAAAAAAATCAAGATGTTGGCAGAATTGGTTCCTCCTGAGACCTGTGAGTTCCAGGCTTCTTTTTTGGCTTACAGTCATCTTTTTTCTACATTTCTTCACATCGTCTTCCCTCCACATATCTCTATGTCCAGATTTCCCCCTTTTTATAGGGGCACCAGTCCTACCTGTGAAAAGATCCTATCTCTGAGTGATAGCACACTCTGAGGTTCTTGGGGTTAGGACTTTAGCATATAAGTTTTGGGAGTGGGCAATACAGTTTAAAGTCCAGTGGTCTCGAGCTACAGTTTGCCGACTACTGGTTTAAACCATAATAGCTTCTATATTCCCTAGCCTGATTTCCCCTATTATTAACATCTTACATTTGTATGGCACACAATGATCCAATATTAATACATCATTAACTAAATTATTATCTTATTTTTAACACATAAGAAAACTTTAGTTTGAAGAGGGGCTGTGACTTAGGTTCTCACTACTTTCTGACTTTACTCTCTGTAAAGCAAAAGAAAACTTCCAAAGTCACATTATGAGCTTGAAGAGATAATAAAAAAGATAATTTTCTACCTATAATTACAACAGCTAGGCATTTACAGTCTCAGCACCTTTTATACAAACATTTTCACATAAACATTTTCTACAGCCTCTAGCATAAGACTCCTTTCTCAGCCTTCAGATCTCAACTCATCACCTACTTGAAAGGTCTTCCTTTAATATATTATCTAGTGAAACCTCACTGCTCCCCCACTCCAAGTTATCTTGTGGGCCTATTTCTTTCCTAGCATTTAGGAAAATCTGAAAGTATCTTCCCTGCCTCCCCAGACTAGAAAGCAAGCTCCTAAGAAGAGGGGTACTGTCTGTCTTGCTCACTGCTGGTATTCCTAACACAGAGAACAAGCATAGTAACAAGTGCTCAAGTATCTACTGATTGAATCAAAAAACAAAAGCAGCCTTGAAAGACAAAGATAAGAACCTTAAGTGGTTAATATCCAGTATTATGTTAACTGATTTCCTATGTAATGGTCTTCCTAATCTTTATTTTTAAATTTCCAACACTTAAGTTTCTTGAAGAACTGCTGTATTTTTGTATGGATAAAAATGAGTATGCAAATAATAAATTACATTTTGTTTGCTTAGCTGAAGAGGGAAAAAAGGCTTGCAGCACTAAGTATTTAAAGATGAATAAGTTTACAATAATAAAAATTAAGTATTAGCACAAGATTAGACAAATACGTGAAACAAAATACAAAGTTTAGAAATATACCAAATAATATACCCTTACAAAGGTGGTTTTCAAACCACTAGGAAGGAAAATAAGTCAAATTAATTAACGACATGATACAAAAAGATAGATTGTCTTCTTTTCATGAACAAAAATAAAATACCAATTAAAGAAATGTAAAAAAACAAGCCTTCAAAAAAGAAAAATACCAGTGTCTATTTGTTGAGCCTAAGCCTATTAAAAAGTTTATCATTAATTTCCTGAGCGATAAACGGTAATTGTATCCACCACAAGGGAACAGGAATACAATATAAACCGCTCAATAGGAAAAATGAACAAACAGGTAATTCCTAGAAAAATAAAACCAAGCAGGTAGGCAAAAGGATAAACATGCTCAAATTCATGACAGTCATGGCAAAAGTGAAAAGTGATGACATTTGCCCAATAGAACTCCAAAATATTTCATTTCAGTAAAGCAACCTGATGCTATTATATTAAAAACTACATATTAAAATAATAATAGACTTGCCGAAACCGGTTTGGGCTCAGTGGATAGAGCCTCGGCCTGCGGACTGAATGGTCCCAGGTTCGATTCCGGTCAAGGGCATGTATCCTGGTTGTGGGCACATCCCCAGTAGGGGGCATGCAGGAGGCGGCTGATCGATGTCTCTCTCATCGATGTTTCTAACTCTCTATCCCTCTCCCTTCCTCTCTGTAAAAAAAATCAATAAAATATATATTTTAAAAATAATAATAATAATAATAATAATGATAGACTAACCAGCCAGGCAGCTCTCTAGGTCCTTTTCTGTTGTAAAAAATATATTTTTATTGAATTTTTACAAAGAGGAAGGGAGAGGGAGAAAGAGTTAGAAGCATCAATGACAGAGAAACATCAATCAGCTGCCTCCCACACACCGCTGCTGGAGATGTGCCAGCAACCAAGGTCCATGCCCTTGACCAGAATCAAACCCAGGACCCTTGAGTTTGCAGGCCAATGCTCCATCCATTGAGCCAAATCAGCCAGGGCTCTAAGTCCTTTTCATGTTCACTTAACTTACAAGACTGCAATGAGGTAGATCCTACTAACTATTACCCCCATCCTATATAATAAAGAGGTAATATGCAAATTGACCATCACTCCAACATACAAGATGGCCACCCCCACGTGGACACACGATGGACACCACAAGATAGCTGGCAAAGGAGAGCAGTTGGGGGCGACCAGGCTAGCAAGGGAGGGAAGTTAGAGGCAATCAGGCCAGCAGGGGAGTAGTTAGGCGTAGATCAGGTTGGCAGGCAAAAGCAGTTAGGAGCAATCAGGCAGGCAGGCAAGCGGTTGGGAGCCAGCAGTCCTGGATTGTGAGAGGGATGTCCCAGATTAGAGAGGGTGCAGGCTGGACTGAGGGACACACACCATCCCTTCCTTTCCCCTGTGCACAAATTTCATGCACCAGGCCTTTTAATGTAAAAATAAAACTATCCACTGTCATACAGTTTATGCTATTTCACCTCTCTGCTCTGTTCAGACAACAAAAAGGAGCTCTTAAAATTAAAAATATAAAACCCTGGCTGGTTTGGCTCAGTGGATAGAGCATAGGCCTGTAGACTAAACCATCTCAGATTCGATCCCAGTCAAGAGCACATGCACTTCAGTGTGGGCACATCCCCATTGGGGGGTGTGCAGGAGGCAACTGATCAATGTTTCTCTCTCATTGATATTTCTAATTTTCTATCCTTCTCCTTTCCTCTCTGTAAAAAAAATCAACATATAAATATTTAAAAAAGAAGAAGAAAATTAGCCGAGACCGGTTTGGCTCAGTGGATAGAGTCGGCTTGCGGACTGGAAGGTCCCAGGTTCGATTCTGGTTGGGGGCATGTACCTTGTTTGCGGACACATCTCCACTGTGGGGTGTGCAGGAGGCGGCTGATCGATGTCTCTCTCTCATCGATGTTTCTGACTTTCTATCTCTCTCCTTTCCTCTCTGTAAAAAATCAATAAAAAAAAATTTTTTTAAAGAAAATTAAACCTTAAAAAAAATTCATAACTTAATTTTTATAGTATCTTGTTATACATAACACCAAATCCCATCTAATAAAAAGTAATATGTAAATTGACCATCACTCCAACACAAGATGGCCACCACAAGATGGCTGGCAGGAGAGGGCAGTTGGGAGGGACCAGGCCTAAAAGGAAAGGCAGTTGGGGGCAATCATGCCTGCAGGGGAGGACAGTTGGGGTGATCAGGCCAGCAGGGGAGAACAGTTGGGGGCAATTGGGCCAGCAGAGCAGTTGGGCATCAATCAAGCTGACAGGGGAGTGGTCAGGGGGTGACCAGCTGGCAGGCAGAAGCAGTTAATGGCAATCAGGCAGGCAGACAGGCAAGCAGTTGGGAGCCAGCAGTCCTGGATTGTGAGAGGGATATCCCAGATTGGAGAGGGAGCAGGCTAGGCTGAGGAACACCCCCCCTCCTCATGCACAAATTTCATGTACCAAGCCTCTAGTCTATATATTTTAAAAAGCCACAGCAACCTACTGACCTGTCACTATGATGTACACTAACCACCAGGGGGCAGACAACACGGAGCTGCCTCCTGGTGGTCAGTGTGCTCCCACAATGGGAGCGCCACTTAGCTGAAGGATCCATCCCAGTGGCCCACCCACCCAGCGGCAGCCAGTCCCTCAGTAGTCTTGTAGGTCCAATCTCTAGAGAATGGACCAGGCACTAATAGGCCAGCGCCACCCCATCTGCACCATCCCGATAGCACCACTGGCCTCCTGGAAGTTGGCCTCAGGCACCGCGACTGCTTCCCCTCCCTAGACACTCCACAAGGATGAAAGGATATAAAAGTGGCCGCCAGCTCTAGCTGATTTGGCTCAGTGGATAGAACGTTGGCCTACTGACTGAAGGGTCCCAGGTTCGATTCCAGTCAAGGGCATGTACCTTGGTTGCAGGCACATTCCCAGTAGAGGGTGGGCAGGAGGCAGCTGATTAATATTTTTCTCACACTGATGTTTCTAACTCTCTATCCCTCTCCCTTCCTCTCTGTAAAAGTATCAATAAAATATATATTTTTAAAAAGTTAATTTTTATTAAAATGTTCTATTATTTTATAACAATGACTTTGATTTTAGCCTTTTGTATTCAGCATGTCTCCATGGAAATAAACCTATATTTCTATGAAAATTGAAGCTTTTCGTTTTTTACAGCCCACATAAACTTAAATCTTATTTGAACTGTGTTCACCTTTGAGTTCGACATGCTTGCTCAAAACTATAAACCTCTTTTGCCTTCCCTGTATACATGAATTTATTTATATCCACCACATGGTTATCTAAGACAGGGAAAATGATAAAGAAGCTTAAATGTCTACCAAAAAGAACTAGTTAAAATTATACAGCACATCAATGATGAAATGCCATCAGTCATTTAAATATGAAAACTTAGCCCTGGCCAGGTTGCTTGTATGGCTGGAGCATCCTCCTATACACCAAAAAAGTTGCAGGTTTAATTACCAGACAATACAATCCCAATCTTGATTAAACACACACATATCCAAGTACCATATGCATGAAAAGAGACGATGCACCAAAACATTAACTGTAATTACATATGTCAAGTTTATAGATGACCTTTCTTCAATATTTCCAAATGAATAAATGCGTAAAGAACTGAAAAGTTAGTTAAATTAAAAAGTGACTGCATGGGCTAGGAGAGGTCAATGTATTACTTTCAACAACAAAAAATTTTTTTAAAAAGTAACTACTGTCCAGTCAGAGTACATATTAGCATTGCAGACTAGATCCCCAGTATGGGGCATGCAGGAGGAAGCCAATGGATGATTCTCTCTCATTACTGGTATTTGTCTCTCTCCCTCCCCCTTTCCTTTCTGAAATCAATAAAATACATATGTACATATTTTTAAAAATAACTGCTAAGCTGTTGGTTGAGTGTCCTCCCATGCACTGAAAGGTCAAGACTCAATTCCCTTGTCAGGGCACATGCTGATTCTACATCTTAGAAAAGAATCAAAGAGGAGAGCTGGCTACTTTACCATCTTACTCAGTTGGTTAAACTGATAAACACTGCTTAATAAAGTCCCATTAAGGACTCTTAAGAATATACAACTCTTAAGTAATATAAGACTGGCTTTAGAAGTCAGTGAAGTTATTAGTTCCTTTTACCACCAGGCATTTACCTTATATGAACAATAATCGACTTGCAATGGATCCCAAACAGACACTACCTCAAACAACACAGGCAATGCTGCTGGCTTCTCCAATGTCCAAAGTCAGGATACAATTCTGGAATGAGAAGAAATAAGCAGTGATAAAATAGCTACACAATCCTTACAGATTGCACCTTGAAATTCAAACACTAAGTAATCTATAAGCAAAAATTCTACCATAGCCCTGAATTTCACCCCAAGTGAAGATGGGCTTCACTCTTAGGTAGTCTGACTGGCCTGAGAGTCTCTGTTTGCCTGTCTCTCATACAGGTTTTAACCCATTCAACACTTTCCACTAAAGATACAGCAAAATCTTCCTTCTATAATTTGATACTTTCATTGGCAACATTTCAGGTGTTACAGTTTGCATTATGCAAGGCTAATTAATTCACACACTCCATAATTCAACCTGGAAAATTACTTCAGAATAATTAGACATTTGAAACAAAAACACTTAACTGAGATATGCTAAACTTAATAAGTACATTTCAAATTAAAATAACTCCCTATCCTCATCCCTCAAACACAAAAAAAGACCCTTCTGATCCATTACAAACACGGACATACATCAAAGCTTTGTAGGGAGTTACCTAAAACAAGAAATCCAAGATCAACAAGCTCATGTATATAGTTAATGTCCTCACTCCTAGCTTATTAAAGCGTTAACATTCATTCACGTTACTATAAAGTAGAAAGGCACTGCCATTCCAATCATCTAAAGATGCAGGTTTTACATTAATTTTCTTTTTCACTTAGTATTAACTCAGTCAAAGATACCTAACTTAGCCTTGCCTATTTAGCCAGGAAGAATGTGGTGTATACTTTCATGTGGAATCTTCAGCTAATAGAGCCTCTTCAAAACCCATTCCTTTGAGGGTCTCCTCCCCCAGACAGCTGTCCCTGGCTTATCCAGGCTGGATTAGGTACTGCTTCTCTGTGTTATCCTAGACATGTCTCTCCTTACACTCATCTCATTCTATCTGCTAATATGTCTATTTTCCTAACAGTGATACATCTGCTGATAACCCAAGCAATAAACTCTTGACCTATACCAAAGGTAACTAGGTCATTTACAATACAAAAAGGTAACAAAAACCTACCCTTAAAACTAACAGGATAAAACTGTTCTATACAGAGAGAAACCAAGATGGCGGCATAGGTGAACACCTAAACCGATGCCTCGCACAACAATTTCAAAACTACAGCTAAAAGACAGAACCACAGGAAAGCTGGCTGAGTGGAAATTCTACAACTGGAAGAAAAGAGGGGCTCACAAGAGAGTCAGAGGAGCTGCAAAAAAGCTGAGGTATGGAGACACATGTGTGGAGTGGACAGGTGGCTGAGTGCCTGGCTAGCTTCCACTAGTGGGAGGGAGACGGAAACGCCTGACTGCACTGAACCCCACTTCCGACTACAATGAACCCCAGTTCCAGGCAAGACTCCTACAGGGAAGTCTGGGCTGTCGGGAAAAGGGAGGAATGCACGGGAACTGAGGGCAGTCGCAAAAGGCAGAGGTCTAGAGGCGCACAAGCGAGTGCACATAGAGAAGACTTGACTGCTGAGTGTACTGCTGGCTTTCTCTAGTGGGAGGAAGACCAAACCTCCCAACTGCACTGAACTCCAGTTCTGACTGCAATGAACCCATTTTGGATGAGACCCTGGGGACCCAGACTCATATGGGTCCCCAGAGGGCCCGGAAACTTAGGGAAGCTGCAAAAGGCAGAGGTCTGGAGGCAAGTGTGCACAGAGAGGGCTGCAGTGATTACCGAGGGGCCTCATAGGGCAGGGCTGATGGTAAGCCAAGGCTGTCTGCTCTGCCCTGAGATTCCGCTCCATCCAAGCAGAGTACAGAGGCTTTTGCAATTTTGCAAGTCTTGTCTCATAAGGGTGTCTCCAGCACAGTTCTCCCTGCTTAGACACAGCTGATCCTCACAGCCAATTGGCCTGGAAGTCAATTCCCCCCAGTGATACCAACAACAATTAAGACATAACTACAACAAGGCTGTACACACAGTCCACAAAGGGGTGCACCTAGAGAGTTCATCTCAGGTAACTGGGGAGGCAGAGCTACTGGGCAATATAGGACACCTAGCACACAAAGCTACTCTAGCAACTCAGGGAAGCAGCGAAAATGTGGAGACAAAGGAACAGATCACAAATGAAAGAAATGGAGCAAAACAAACTACTAGATAAAGAGTTCGAAACCACGGTTATAACGTTTTTCAAGAATTTCCTAGAAAAGGTCGATAAATTTAGCAAGACCCTCGAGGATAAGAAAAAGGACCAACTAGAAATTAAACACACAGTGACTAAAATAAAGAATATTATACAGAGACTTAAAAGCAGATTAGAGGAACTCGAGAATCAAGTCAAAGATTTGAAATACAAAGAAGCAGAAAACACTGCACTGGAAAAGCAAAAAGAATCCAAAAATGTGAAGATAGTGTAAGGAGCCTCTGGGACAACTTCAACCATACCAACATCAGAATTATGGAAATGCCAGAAGAAGAGAGAGCAAGACAATGAAAAACTGACTTAAAGAAATAATAACTGAAAACTTCCCCCACCTGGTAAAAGAAATAGATTTACAAGTCCAGGAAGCACACAGAACCCCAAACAAAAGGAATCCAAAGAGGACCACACCAAGATACATCATAACTAAAATGCCAAGAGCAAATGACAAGAGAATATTAAAAACAGCAAGACAAAAAGTTACCTATAAGGGAGCACCCATATGGCTGTCAGCTGATTTCTCAACAGAAACTATGCAGGCCAGAAGGGAGTGGCAAGAAAAATTCAAAGTGATGAATAGCAAGAACTACTACAACCAAGATTACTCTACCCAGCAAAGCTATCATTCAGAATTGAAGGTCAGATAAAGAGCTTCACAGATAAGAAAAAACTAAAGGAGTTCATCAGCACCAAACCAGTATTATATGAAATGCTGAAAGGTATTCTTTAAGAAAATGGTAAAGCTAAAAATTATGAACAACAAATACATATCAACAAATGAATCTAAAAATCAAGTGAATTGAAAATTTGATGAACAGAATAAACTGGTGAATATAACAGAATTAGGGGCATAGAAAGGGAGTGGACTGATAATTCTCAGGGAGAAAGGGATAAGAGGGATAGGGGGAAAGACTGAACAAAAATTGTACACTTATGGATGAGGACAATATGGGGAAGGTAAGGGCAGAGGGTGGGATGGGAACCGGGTGGAGAACTATGGGGGGAAAAAAGAGGAACAACTGTAATAATCTGAACAATTAAGATTTATTAAATTAAAAACAAAATAAAAAAATTTACAAAATCCCCCATTAATCAAAAAGGGGTGGGGGAGTAGGATATCATGTAAGGAAAAATATCAGGTAAATAAATTACATCTAGAAAATTTTTACTTTAGAAAATTAGTTTTCATTTGTAATGCTAACAGCAAGACACCCATGAAAAACACATGGTGTCAAAATAAGCCAAAGGAAAATCGTTTGGGCAAAAATAAAAAGGACCCCAAGTCAATTTTATAGAAAAGATTCCTTTATTAACTTTTGGTCGAGAATATGTTTATATACTTTCAGAAAACAACTCCAAGACCAAGTGGACTCCTGCAACAGAGAGGAATTGACAGGTTTCTCCAAGAGGAGAAACAGTCCAGAGATGGAAGACACTGATGCCACCTTGCCATGATAGCAGTCAGCAGCTGTGCCTAGGACCAAACCAGAGAGGGTCAGACCTGTACTGCCACCATTTGTCCACCATCCAGATACCATGACTGACGTATACACATAAGGAACTGTTTGACAATGAAACTGGGACTCAGAACTATTGGACATTGAAATTGGGACTCAAACATTTTTTGTTCTTATACGTTTTTATTTTTAGTCTACAGAGGCAAGAGGTTTTTAAAAGAAAAGAATCGGGGGGTGGAGGGGACAGATACAGAGCCAAAGAAGCAGTGAACAGACTGTCGTACTACAGTGGGAAGGCAGGGGAGGTTGCGGGGGGGCCCTGTAAGAGATCAACAGGACTTGTATGCATGTATACAAGCATAACCAATCGATACAAGACATTGGGGGGGTGCAGGTGAGGGCATGTACTGGGGGGTAGGGAAGGCCAGAGGGAGGTCAATAGAGAAAAAGAAAAAAAAGGAGACCTATGTACTACTATTTGTAATACTTTAAACAATTAAAAAATAAACAATTACCTTCTTTCTCTTGACAATTCAGTATTTGGTTTTATGGCAGAATCAGAATATATGGTGCTTATTACATCTTCAAAACCTCTTAAGAAACATACTCTGGTAATAAACACAACCTATACTTGACTGCAGGCTGAATGAGTCTGCCTCCTAAAAGATACCATTATTCTGTGCCACAGGTTCTCAGTTTACATGAGAAGGATCAACATGCCACCTGTGCATATGACAATTTCTACTTAGACTAGTAGTTGGCAAACTATTAGTTAACAGAGCCAAATATCAACAGTACAGCGATTGAAAATTCTTTTGAGAGCCGAAAAACCGACTTCTGTGCATGGGCCTCGAAGTTTCAATCGTGTGCCACCCGCACATGGTATTTTGTGGAAGAGCCACACTCAAGGGGCCAAAGAGCCACATGTGGCTCTCGAGCAGCAGTTGGCTGACCACTGACTTAGATTGACTTTTAAAATCATGCTCTCACACAATGCAGAGACACTCAGGACCAAGTAACAACTCATTTGAGTCCTAGTCATCCACCAGAGGATAAGACTATCTTATCTGAAATCGTAACAGCTATCTTCCCAGAATTTATCATCGTTTTAATCACATTACAAACTGTTTAAGATAACACCATTTCCCTACAATTTAAGCCTCTACTTCCTAAAAAACTATTGGTCCTGCAGTATTACTGTGCTAATATTGGTAGTAATTACCAGATCAAATTCCTTTTTGTATTCCCAGCATCTAGATACAAGTTCGTTTAATGACAAATAA
This sequence comes from Lasiurus borealis, assembly GCA_004026805.1. NCBI lineage: Eukaryota > Metazoa > Chordata > Mammalia > Chiroptera > Vespertilionidae > Lasiurus > Lasiurus borealis. The sequence continues at coordinate 4,284 of PVJN01033751.1, read as the reverse complement.
ATGAACTAGTTTCTTTTTGCTATCATAAATATACCTAACACAAAATTTACCAGTTTAAACTATTTTTAACCCTCACTTGAGGACATGCTTAGAGGAGAAGGGAGAGGAAGAGAAATATCAATTGGATGCTTCCCATGTGCTAAGGTATATTCCCTGACCAGGAAACCTTTTGGCACCTGGGACGATGCTTCAACCAAGTGAGCCACACCAGCCAGGACCATTTTAGCCATTTTTTAAAATATATATTTTATTGATTTTTCAGACAGGAAGAGAAAGGGATAGAAAGCCAGAAACATCGATCCGCCGCCTCCTGCACTCCCCCTACTGGGGAGGGATGTGCTCGCAACCAATGTACATGCCCTTGACTGGAATCGAACCTGGGACCTTTCAATCCCCAGGCTGACACTCTATACACTGAGCCAAAATGGTTTCAGCATTTTAGCCATTTTTAAGTGCATAGTTTAGTTCAGTGGCATTAAGTATATTCACACTTACACAGCCATCACCATCATCCATCTTCAGAATATTTTCATATTCCCAAATTGAAACTGGATACCCATTAAACAGTAATCGCCCACAACCACCATTCTACTGTGTCTCTATGTGACTACTCTAGTATCACATATTAGTCATATCACACAATATTTGTCCTTTTATGTCTAGCTCATCTCACCTAGCATAATAATGTCGACTCATCTATGTTGTTGCATATGTAGTTTTAAAAAAGGAAAAAATATATACACAGCAAATACTTCAAACTGTATAAGAGCATATAACAAAGATCTCTTTCTTCCCTCCTTATCCCCAATTTCTAGTCCCCATCGCTGGTTTTAATGTTTTATTTTGGAACAGTTTATTTTGGAACAGTTACTAACCACTGGTTGCCTTGAGATGTCCTCTTAATATTCAGTTGGCCTGTAAGAACTGGCTATTCTCTTCTAAAAATACTAACATCAAATCCTGAAACAAGCTGAAACCGGTTTGGCTCAGTGGATAGAGCGTCGCCCTGTGGACTAAAGGGTCCCGGGTTCGTTTCCGGTCGAGGGCATGCACTTGGTTGCGGGCACATCCCCAGTGGGGTCGTGCAGGAGGCGGCTGATCGATGTCTCTATCTCATCGATGTTTCTGACTTTCTATTCCTCTCCCTTTCTCTCTGTAAAAAAATCAATAAAATATAAAAAAAAAACTAAAACAATATACATAGATTTTTTTGACATTTTACAAATATTTCACTAAGTTAACATTCATTGAGTGCACTGTGAAAAAATGTCTTTGTACAAAGTAGTATGTTGAGGCAAGAAAGATTACAGGCTCTGGAGTCACAGAAAAATGAATTTAAAACATTTTGATTCTTGCCCTAGCCAGTGCGGCTCAGTTGGTTGAGTATTGTCCCTGCATCCAAAGATTATCAGTTTGATTCCTAGCCAGGTATATGCCCAAGTTGCAGGCTCATTCCCCTGTAGGGAATATGCAGGAAGCAGGCAATGGATGTTTCTCTCCCCCTCTCCCTTCCTCTCTTTAAAATCAGTTTTTAAAGACATATTAAAAAACAAAACACATTTTTACTCTTTTAAGCCTATTACTCAATCTATAAAAAAGGAGTTAACACTACCTCACAAGTTGTTACAATCATTAAATGAGAACATCAAAATTTGAGTACAGTTCCTAATAATATAGCAAGCACTAAAATAATAATGAATTGTTAATTTCCTTCACTGGGCACTGTTGAAAGCACAAAGATGAATCAGAAAACCTCCCAGGTACTTACAATGCAACAAAGGAGTTTATCTCTGCTCAGTAATATTCTGCTGAAAACCTGGTTAACACAACTTCTAGTCTACACTTATAACTTGTATGAATCTGTTTCTAATCTCACTGAAATAGATACTTGTAAAAGAGAATTGTGACATAAAGTGCTAGAAGAATAAAGAGAAAGTTTATTATCTTCAGATCATGTATATAGAGTATATAACTTTGAGGGGTATACAAATGGCTTTAATCCAAGATCCAGAGCCCTGTAATTATGAGACCATGATGCAACCCAATCCAAATGCAAACACACTGAAGCAGAACAAAGTTTTGAACCAATATGACTAGAATTACAGTCATGGAGAATTAAGAACTCGAAGCATTCCTAGGGACATTTCACACAAACCTAGTTTTGCAGGAGAAAAACGGCCCCCCAAAAAGGAAAGGGGGCCCTACCCAGTTTGGTTCATTGTGATAGAGCGTCAGCCTGTGGACTGAAGGGTCCCAGGTTTGATTCCAGTCAAGGGCACATGCCTGGGTTGCAGGCTCCATCCCCAGTGGGGACCATGCAGGAGGCAGCCGGTCAGTGATTCTCTCTCATTGATGTTTCTTTCTCTCTCCCTCTCCCTTCCTGAAATCAATAATATATATATGTAATTTTTTTTTTTTTAAAGGAGAGAGCCAAAACAGGTTTGGCTCAGTGTTTAGAGCGTCGGCCTGTGGACTCAAGGATCCCGGGTTCAATTCGGTCAAGGGCATGTGTCTTGGTTGCAGGCACATCCCCAGTAGGGGTTGTGCAGGAGGCAGCTGATCAATGTTTCTCTCTCATCGATGTTTCTTTCTCTCTATCCCTCTCCCTTCCTCTCTGTAAAAAAATGAATAAAATATATACTTTTTTAAAAAGGGGGGGGTACCTCAGTCGGTTAGAGCAGTGGTCAGCAAACTCATTAGGCAATAGAGAGGCAAACCATGGTTCGTGAGCTGCAGTTTGCCAACTGCAGGGTTAGAGCATCATGCTTAAATACCAAGGTTGGATCCTTGTCAGGGCACATACAAGAAGCAAACAATGAATGCATAAGTAAGTGGAACAAGGGAGCAGATGGGGAGGACGGGAAAAGAAGTGTAACAACAAATCGATGTTTCTTTCCCTTCCACTTTCTAATAAAATCAGTAAGTTTGATAAAAATTTTAAATAAAATAAACATTAAAAAAAAAAGGAATTTGCCCAACAAGGCACTGTGTCCCAGTTCTTTCACATTATCATGCCACCTTTCACCTGTTAAAGAACCATAAGCCACAAACTCCATCCAGTCAACTCTGATTTTTACTTTTCTTGCTAGCTACAATCTAAGGAAAATGTTTTAATGTCTTATGAAAGCAATGATAAACATTCCTAAATAATCTATTATTTGGCTAAAATGTGCTCCACTGCAAGCTACAGGGAATGCTAAATAAGAATAAATCTGTCTTGGCCTAGTGGCTCAGTTGGTTGGAGTATCCTCTTATACACCAAAATAGTGGTGGGTTTGTTCTGGGTCAGGGCACATATCCATGTTTTGGGTTCTATCCTCCAGTTGGGGTTTATGTGCGAGGCAATTGATTGATGTTTCTCTCTTTCTTCCTCTCTAAAATACATTTTTTAAAAGCAATCTGTGAATACAATATGATTTGTTTATGTATTTGAGAGAGGAATAGAGAAATATCAGTGAGAGGAAAATCAATTGGCTGCCTCCTACACGCCCCTTATTGGGAATCCAGCTGCCACCTGGGCATATGCTCTGACCAGGAATCAAACCAGAGGCCTCTTGGTTCATGGGTTTTTGGTCAAACATTGAGCAAGATGGCTGGGCTATAGCTCTAGCTGGTTTGGCTCAGTGGATAGAGCATCAGCCTACGAACTGAAGAGTCCCAGGCTTGATTCCTGTCAAAGGCACATGTCTGGGTTGCAGGCTTGCTCCCAAGTAGGGGATGTGCAGGAGGCAGCCAATCAATGATTCTCCCTCATCATTGATGTTTCTATCTCTTTCCCTCTCCCTTCCTCTCTGAAATCAATAGATTTTTTTTTTTAAATGGACTGTAGCCTCACCAGTGTGGCTCAGTGGTTGAGTGCCCTCCTATGAACCAGGTGATAGGTATGATTCCTCCTCAGGGCACATGCCCAGGTTTTAGGCTGGATACACAGTGGGGGACGTGCAGGAGGCAGCCAATCAATGGTTCTCTCATCACTAATGTTTCTATCTCTCTCTCCCTCCCTCCCTAAAATCAATAGAAATATATTCTTAAAAATTGGACTGTAGTCTCCAAAGCTGAAGAGCTTTCACTCTTGTGAAAGGTTTAAAAAAAAAAAAAAAAGATGGAATTGTACTGGACATAAAGGTTTTTTTTGTTAGCTTCTTATAGGAACTCCAACTCTTGTACAAAATACAAGCAAGCCTAAATAGCTGCCAAAAAAATTTCTGATATTGCTATAGTATGTACACTAGGTCATGAAACACATTTCCCAGTGAAGAACAAACTAAGCCAAATTTGCTCCAC
>PVJN01033750.1:0-23226 GCA_004026805.1 Lasiurus borealis | reverse complement strand
GGGAGTGGACTGACAATTCTAAGGGGGAAAGGCGTGAGGGGGGTGCAGGGAGAGACTGGACAAAAATCACACACCTATGGATGAGGACAATGGGAGGGAAGTAAGGGCAGAGAGTGGAGTGGGACCCTGGTGGAGGGGAGCTACGGGGGGGAAAAGAGGAACAATTGCAATAATTTGAACAATAAAGATTTATTAAATTTAAAAAAATTAAGGTTAGCTTGGATTTTTTAAAAAAGAGATAAACCTAATAATTACGTCCCAGTGTGCATTAGTAAAAATGAATATTTCTATTATTATAGAACAAAGGTTCATTGGAATTGTCTCTTTGCTTAGCATTCTGGCATGGTTGCCAGTGCAGGAAGAAGAATTAAGGTAGCAGGGAGGGTCTGTATCTTAAGTGTTTCATAGATGCAGGCTGGGGATGGGGAGAAACAACCTTTGCCTTGAATTTGACTTGAGTCAGGCATTGGGAGCTAGAATGACTTCTCAGAAGTTAGGGCGGGCAGCTCCCTAACCATTCTTGGGTATTTCCCCCACAGTTACAAATTCCCTGGAGGCTTCATTCCATATGAAAATGTAGATATAGAAGGGTCACTAAGCAGCCTATAACAAGGTCACCGTGCCTGCAGATTCTCCACCTGCCTTTTGTTGCACAATAGTATTTCCAGGTAATAGACAATGAACCAGGTGTTCAGAACCCTTAGGACTCCAGCAGCGAGACCTTGCATAAAATCTAGGTCTCACTGGCTTTGAAGTGGGCGCATATGGACTTAGAAAAGCAGGCCCTCTGCTGTGATCTCTGAGTCTTTGTGGGATTCCACGTTTGCCCTGCCTGCTTCCCTTTGATCGGTGACTTTTAACAATTTATGCATCATTGGAGTTTATTATGAAAGTCATTTTTTTCCCAAAAAATTAGGAACAAAGGGAATATAGTTTAGAGATGTAATCTTTTTTCCTTCTTTCTATTCATATCCCTCCCACTTGTCACTGTGTCCCACAAGATTATTTTCTTCATCTATAGAAGCACTCTATGTTTGCTGTGGAAAAATTAAAAAAAATACAGAATAGCAAAAGAAAAAGTTATCCACAATGCCACCATGTGGAGGTGGCCAGTTTGGTTTACAGCTTTGTCCTCGCTGGGATGCATCAACACACCAGTTTCTATGAACTCTTTCTACGGTGCAGACACCATGGCTCCATGTATAAAATGTACTGTTACCAGGACCATAGAGAGACAAACCATTCCTGAGACTAAGCACAGAAGGATAATGAGAAGCAGTAAGACCATAGTATAATGTGCAGTTAGTGCCAGGGAAAGGCGAACCCGTGTGTGTCCGCCATCCTGTGGACCACTTGGCTTTGTGAGGATGGAGAAAGTCTCTGTCAGGACAGCAAACCCAGACTTTCACTGCGAAGTGACAGACTGATTATAGTATGGGGTTACTATGAGGTGGCCTCGTGCCCTTTTTCTAAACCTTGGAATCCTTTTTTACTGTCTGGCCTCATTCTATAGTTAAAGAAACATTCATTGAAACAACTCTGAGCTCTACTACTACTTATTACTTAAGCAAAAACATTAGTTTCAATGGCACAATCCAGTGCTAATGGAAGTGTGGGAGAACAGAAACATTCGTATGTTGCTAGTGACACTTAAATTGCTCCAATGATTCTGGAGTGCATTTTGTCCAATTATAAGAGCAATATAATGGACTTGGTGCCTTTTACTCACTTATCGCACATTATGGGATAGAGCTCAAGGAGAAAAAAGAAAAAAAAGGAGCAATTTATATAGAGATTTAGTTTAAATGACGGGCAATCAAAAAAATCATTGTCAAGAGACTCCTCTTTTGTCTTATCAATCTCAGAAATGAGTTGCATCCACTTCAGAGAGCTCTTGTAAGTAATGGAGTCTTTACTTCACGAGGAGCGGTGCCACTGCTCCTCATTATCCTGCCATACTTAGTCTCAGGAACAGTTTGTCTCTCTATGGCTCTCTGACAATAAATTTTATACATCGATCCAAGATAAATGGCATCCTTAGGAAAAGTTCGTAGAAACTGGTGGGTCAGTGCACCCCACTTGTTACCAGGGCGGTGCCTTCAGCATCCCCACCTGTTGCCAGTAGCAGTGGAGGTCTTGGGGTGCTGCTGGAAAAGAATTTCCCGAGGCCCCCACGGGTAGATGAGGCATCATGGAATGCTTTATTGATGGTGTAAAATTAAGAGAGTCCCCTTCCAAGGTCCCATCACCTTGCAACTAGCCATGGAAAAAAATCCAATCATGTCTTCAGCAGAGCTGGGATTCAAGCCACTGACAAGATTCTCCACTCCGTATTAAAGTACAGTCCGACCCAGCAGCTGGCTAGGTTAGCTTGTGTTCCCAGCTGCAGTCCATTGTTTATTCAGTCTGCACGGCCATAGGCCACGTGGCTGCATAAGGCCACATGCAGGCAAGTGCTGGTCACAGAGCAAGAGAGCGCAAGGGAGCAGGGTCTAAGCAAGAGAGAATCCTTTGTCTGGGGATTATAACTGGAAGCTTAAGGGCTTAATCACAAGGAACAACAACAGCCTGTAATTATTGGAATCGAGAGTCTAGGTCAGTGGACAGCAAACTCATTAGTCAACAGAGCGGCAAACCGCGGTTTGCCGATCACTGGCTTAGCCAATTAACCTTTCAGAGTTTTGCATACTTGTATTGGCTCCACTCCTTTAGCCAATTATCTTTTTCCAGGTTAGACTATCAGGCCAGAACCTTCCCTACAACACCCCAAACTCACTGTACATGTGTCCATCTCCCCGTTTTGTTAGATTTGTTTTCCCAGGAATTTGCAGTGATACCATGGAGAGTGTGAAGTTGCAGCTTTCTAGTGAAGCTGCACGATGACCATGCTTATAGTGTCCAGCCTTCCCCTTGCTTTCTTTCTGTCATTAATATTGACTAGCTCAGTGGTCTGCAAACTCATTAGTCAACAGAGCGGCAAACTGTGGCTCGCGAGCCTCATGTGGCTCGTGAGCCACAGTTTGCAGACAACTGAACTAGCTCATTATGATGATAGCACAATGAGAACACTGCTATAAACCAAATAGGCCACCTCCACATAGTGGAGTTGGGGGTGACTTTTTCTTTTGCTATCCTACATTTTATAATTTTTCCACAGTAAATATGGAGTGCTTCTATAAATAAAGAAAATAATCTTGTTGGAAACAGTGGCAAGTGGGGGAATATGAACAGAGAGAAGACTAAAGACGAGAGAAGCCTTGTTTAAATGGCAGCATGGAGTCAGTGACTTTCTGCACAGAATAAGCCACGTTTGTACAGTTCCTTCATTCCCACCAAATGTTCCCAATTTATACACTAATATTGATTAGAAAGATAATGGAATGCAGCGTTAACAGGGATCTTGAAAAACATTTCATTTAACTCACTAGCTAAGACAGGATCTCCTCCAAGTATATAGGCAGATGTCTAGTCATTGCTTCATCAACCCATCACCCGTTTGAGGCAATTTATTAGAGGTCCATTATTTAACACATTATTCCTTATGTTAAAATAAACCCACTTGCAATTTCCATCCATTAATTTCATTTCAGCCTTCTGAGGACTTGTAGAATAAATATAGTTCTACTCTAAGTCTTTTTATTCTCCCCCCAGTCCAAAAAGCCTTAGCTCTTTTAGACTTTCCTCAGATGTTCAACATACGGTTATTTTTCTCAGGAAAGATACTAATTTCTTGATGTTCCCCTTAGAGTATTTCAGAGGAAAATGATCACTAGTCCCTGAGTAAACATTGCAGAGAAGGCCTAGTAGGACTGATCATTTTCAACACCACATTTTCTGAGTATTAAGACCTCATTAGCTTTTATCCATGCCATTTTTCCAGATTGTGCATGTATAAAACTAAAACTCATTAGTATTTTCATTTGTTTAGCTGTCTGGGTTCTTCTTCTCTATCCTGTAGAATTGCTTTTTTGAATTTAAGTGCAGTTCTTCACATATTAATACACACACACACACACACACACACACACACACACACACACATATTTGTTTTTAGATCAGGGATTGGACCAAAACCACCAGTTGGACATCCCTCTCACAATCCAGGGCTGCTGACTCCCAAGCACTTGCCTGCCTGCCTGCCTGCCTGATTGCCCATAACCACTTCTGCCTGCCAGCCTCATTACTCCCTATCCACTCCCCTGATTTGTGCTTAACTGCTACCCTACCAATCTGATCACCCCCAACTGCCCTCCCCTGCAGGCCTAGTCCCCCCTAACTACCTTTCATTGCTGGCTGGTCATCCCTAACTGCTTTCCCCTGCAGGCATGGTCCCCCACAACTGCCCTCCCCTGCAGGCCTGGTTGTCCCTAATTGTCCTCCCATGTAGGCCTGATCCCCCATAACTGCCCTCCCCTGCTGGCCTGGTTGCCCCCAACTGCCCTCCTCTGCTGGCCATCTTGTGGTGGCCATCTTGTGATGACATGGGGTGGCCATCTTGTGACCACATGGAAGTGAACATTTTGTGCAAACCTGTGACAGTCAATTTGTATATTACCTCTTTATTATATAGGATAGAGAGAAACATAATTTAGATACAGTAACACGCACTAATCTGAATTTTTAATGCCCATATAAGACCACAATCCAGATCAACATATAGAATTTTTCTAGCACCCAGAAGGATCTCTCATGCTCCCTCCCCCCAGAATCAACAGTTCCACAAATGTAAATTATTCTGCCTTGTATGACCATAGATTAATTTTGCTTATTTGAACTTAATATAAATGGAATTGTGCAATTCCAATTCTTACATTGGTGTCTGTGAGATTTATTCATATTATTGAATGAAGCAGAAGCTTTCTCATTTTTTATTGCTATGCAGCATTTCATACTATGGATTATACTACAATTTATCTACTCAGCTATTTTGCTTTTTGAATAAAGAGAACATGACAATTCTAATACAAGCCTTTTGGAAGATAGAAATACTTATATCTGTTGGTTATAGAATTGTTGGGTCCTGAAGTATATAACTGTTTTGCTTAGTATATACTGCCAAATAATTTTCCACAGTAGCTTTGCCAATATATATTATCACTAGTAATATGTAGAGATCCAATTTGCCATATATTCTCCAGCATTAATTATTGTAACTCCTTTTAATTTTAGCCACTTTAAAAGGTATATTGGCATTATTTTGTCTTAATTTGCATTTTCCTGATGATTGATTACCCACATAAATTTCCCATTAAAGATTGCATGTTTTTCCTCTATTGAATTCATTTTGGATTGCTAATTTATCAACCCATGAATTTTCTCTTCTACCTAGCCTTTTGCTACCCACTCATTTTTTAATGTCATTTGTCCTCCAAGTCTCCATAATAGGGGTATCAAACCCCTCTAACTTGATATCAATACTTTGATTGACATCCTTGGGTAGGTCATTTAGCTAATTATGAAATTAGTCGAATTGTATCCTATCATCCCATATTTCACCATGCTGTCAGTAAAGTTATCTGGAAATATTGAAATTCTGATCTTTTCATGCCTATAGTATTCTTTGAATCTATCAGTCTAGTTAATACTCCTATCAAAAAATTAAGTATGCTTAAGTTGTTATTCTTGTAAATCCAAAATGGCCCCCATTAATCATTTAGTCCTTTTCTGTGAGCTCACAAATCTTCCTTTTGGTTTCTTAATGATATACCTTTCACTTTAAAAATGTAGAAAAACATTTGCAACTCTTACTTGAAGCAAGTATGATTTATAATGGTCTCCTGTTTAATTCAATTGCTATGTTTGAATTAAATCCTTCCTTAAAGACTTTAAAGCAACCATATAATTAGTACTATTTTTTTTGAGGATGGAAATTAAGTCTTTTACAATGTAAATAATTATTCACTAATTTACCTCTAAACCTGAATTTCTAATTATATGATTTTCTTAATCACATGAATATTAAAGTAATGTTTTACTTTCAAAAATGGGCATAATGATAGAAAAAAATGGTAATGGGAATGATTTTTAAAAGGTAATTTAAAATTACAAACCACTATAGATCATTTAATAAAATTATCTTGACCCATTAAATAGAACTTCAGTGGCTTAAAGTTAAAATTTTTTTGGTCAGATTTGTTGAGATACAGTTTACATTTGTTATGCCCAGAGTTCGGGATCCCCAATAATCCACCACTAGGAGCCTTTTCCGATGCAAAAGCAAAGAGTCTTTATTCAAACCCGGGTTTGGCTCTCAGCCTCTTTCTGGCGCAGCAGTGAGGCGAGAGAGCGAGCCGGGTGGGAACAATGAGTTATATGGGGTAGGATAATTAGGGGGCTTAGGAAAGTGATGAGGGTTACAGAGATTGGTCACTTGAATTAGGGTCTTTCTGTGGTTTAGCCTTATTAGGACCCTCGTTGTGTTCCTGGAGCTTCATTGGTCCATTCAGGTGGTGGTCAGGGAAGCTAGGACATTGCTGGCACACCTGTGGCCACTCCCAGAAAAGGGAGGGGGTTCAGGTAGGGGTCCCAGCCCTATAGGACAAGATGGAGGGGAGTTCATTTCCTTTCACATTAAAGTCAACTTTTAAAGTGTGTTAGGTATAAAGAAAATCTGATTTAGCCTTGAGAAATCTTGCGTCAATAACAGAAAAACAACTAATCTATATTATAGGGCTAGCATTGCTGGTTATGTTTCTTTGTGATTTAAGTAGGAAAAAGTGAACATTTTATGGAATATATCCAATTACTAGTAACTAGAGTAGCTGCCCTAATTGATTGAAGATTTTTTGGCCATCACAAATCCCAATTAACTTTGTCTTTTATGTTTCTTGTTATATTGTATAAATAATACAATTTTTGAGTCCAAGGAAAGCTAGAGGTTACCTAGTTCAATGTTTCAAATTCACCTATGTGGAAACTAAGACTCAATGAAGCTAAGTGAATTTCACCACCCAAGTGGTGGTTGAAGCAGCTGGACAATGTTTCTGATCTTTTAGTTGGAAAGGGAGGAGGAAAAAGCAAACCACAAGTACTTGAAAATCAAAGTATATGTTGCAAAGTGTTAGACAGAGAGGCTGGGATACATTTTATTGAGTGGCCAGATCCCAATTTAGTTCTCTTTCTGCTGTGTTTCAACAAAATCGAGGAGTTAAGTGACACAGTACTTTGTGTGGATATGGGATGTCAAGAATTTTTTTCAATCAATTTATCTGAATCTTTTTCTTTAAGAAATAAAAATTCAGACAATATTTCCAGAATAAAGATATATGTAAATGAAGAATATACTGAAGATCATAAAGTCCAGCAGTGTTGTCTATGACAAATAAATCATCTATGTTTGCCTGTAGAACTATTTTTCCAGCTGTATTAATTGAAGAAATTGTTTCTTTTCTGAAGGATTTGATAAAATGGTGCAGATAAGAGGCTCGATGGATATCTAAAGGAGGAGCAAATACCTCTCTGTAGGAGGAAGCTTACTTTGGAGGAGCTATGAGTTGGGCTAGACTCTGTAGGCTGCTTGCTTTGGAAAACAGAACCCAGTAATTATAGCAGTACCTGTGGAGGATTTTCAGATAAAGGTTCTGCAGGCATCAGGGCCAGAAGTTGTTACAGCTCCTCAGTGACAGAGAACTAAAGTCCCTTGGTGGCCAACAAAACTCAGAGGCTGGATGAGGTGAACAGGCTAATAGTTTAAGGGACCGGTTTAGCTGGAGATACACATTTGGGAGCCATCAGATGAGAGACATGAGATCAGACCCCATCACCAGAGAGTGATGGTAGATAGAGGAGAGGACCAAGCACTAGGCCCTGTGCATTCTAGCTGAAAGAAAGGGGAAGGAGCAGCCAGAGTGGTAGCAGGAAAACCAAACACATGTGTCTTGGGAGAAAATAAAGGGATAGTCACAAATGAAAGGAAATGATCAACTATATCATATACTGTCGGTAGATCAAGTCTGATGAGGACTTAGACTTGATCATTGGATTTAACAACAGGGAGGTCATTTGGGAGTGGGGAGGGCAAAAGCTTCAAGTGGGAGGGTTTATGAGAGGAGAGAAAATGGAGACAGCAAAGCTAAATAACTTCTTTCAGAAGATTTTCTCTAAGAGGGAGGAGAGAAATGTATTGGTAGACAGGAGGAAAGTGGAGTCGAGAGCATTCCTCCCCTTCCCCCCCAAATGGACCAAGATCAAATAGAAAAGAAAAACATTGACAGCATGGCTGTGAGGAATAAGAGTTGTGGAATAACATGTAGAAGAAATCTCCTGGACAGGTGGCTCAGTGGTTGAGCATTGACCTATGAACCAGGAGATCAAGGTTTAATTCCCAGTCAGGGCACATGCTGGGACTGTGGGCTTGATCCCCAGAGTGGGGCATACAGAAGGCAGCTGATCAATGATTCCCTCTCATCACTGATGTTTCTATTTCTTTCTCCCTCTCTAAAATCAACAAAAAATATATTTTTAAAAAAAAACAAGAGAAGAAATAGAGCTAGTACACAAATTGCAGAGAATGGTCTTTGCTTGTAACTTGGGCATTTAGGTCACCTATAGCCGTGATCGGCAAACTGTGGCTCACGAGCCACATGCGGCTCTTTGGCCCCTTGAGTGTGGCTCTTCCACAAAATATCAGCCTGGGTGAGTCTATTTTGAAGAAGTGGCGTTAGAAGAAGTTTAAGTTTAAAAAATTGAGTTCTCAAAAGAAATTTCAATCATTGTATTGTTGATATTTGGCTCTGTTGACTAATGAATTTGCCGACCCCTGACCTATAGTAACAAGACCACATGTCAGAAGGTAAATGTGGGAGTTGCTGCAAAGAGTAGTCAGAGTCCTCAGTTCTAGGTGAGCCTTGCCATTCCTCAAATGAGCTGTCTGCCCAGTGGTGTTAGAGCAGAGAGTGGCATGTCCACTGTGGACCTTTTCATAAGGCTCTCTAGTCTAGTATATTAATGTCAGGTTGGTATTTTCAGTGTGTGAGACATTGGAAGTCGGGGTTTATTTCAGTTCCATGTGAATTTCCCAAAGGCAAGCTATTTATCTGATTTTCACTTTCTTTAGAGAAGTAAGGAGAGAGAGAGAAAGAAGGAGAAATATTAGCTTAGATTTTTTTCTCTTTTTCGGGGGGTGAGTTTATTACTTCCCAATTCTATGCTTTCCTCATTCTATTTCATTCAGTTCTTCCATCCCACCACTCTTTAGATTTCTCTTGTTCAGAAGGGAAAATTAAACAACTCTTGAAAAATTTCCTTTCTGCTGTGTGGCAGTTTACTTTTGTTACTTTGCATTGGAGGAGCATTTTTAAAAAAATATTTTTTATTGATTTCAGAGAGGAACAGAGAGGGAGGGAGAGAGACAGAAACATCAATGATGACAGAGAACCACTGACCAGCTGCCTTCCACACATACCCCACTGGGGAGTGAGCCCACAACCCTGGCATATACCCTTAACCAGAATTGAAACCGGGACCCTTCAGTCCACAGGCCAACACTCTATCCACTGAGCCAAGCCAGCCAGGACTGGAGGAGCATTTTATGGCTCACAGGTACTGCCTTTCAAATTATGTCATACTAATGGGCAAAAAAGTATCAAATTTATTGTTTTCAATAGGATGATTCATGACACAGAGAGGTTAAGTGACTGGTCTAAGGTCACAAAGTAAGTGGTAGATCTGGGCAAAAAATAAAGCATTTTTCTCACAGTAAGTTGACTGCCTTTCACAATATTAAATTGTAAAGGTGAAACAGGCTTACACTTCAGTATAAAGTGGAAAGAAATTAAATAAAGAAAATATCCAAAGTATTTCCCACCATTTTTCTGTTGTTAAAAAATAACTATTTTTATTATATATAAGTAATAAAATAATATATTCTTGTTTTAAAGAATCCTGGCTCATTCTGGTTTGGTTCAGTGGATAGAGTGTTGGCCTGTGGACTGAAGGGTACCAGCTCGATCCCCAGTGGGGGATGTGCAGGAGGCAACTGATCAATGATTCTCTCTCATCATTGATGCTTCTCTCTTTCTCTCTCCCTCTCCCTTCCTCTCTGAAATCAAAAAAAAGAAAGAATCCTGTAAATGCAGACAAAGCAATTTCTCATTTACTCACCCCCGTCTCACTGCCCTACTCTTATCAGTTTAGTATATATCTCTCTATTTTAAAAAGGGGTTTCTGGTATTGGTTTTGTCTGGTTAAGAAAAGCAATACTTTGTTATTATAAGAGAAAAAAAAATTAACCACTCATTATCTCATTACAGAGAGATAAATATTTTAGTATATTTCCTACTATTCCTTTATCCAAGCATACATTTATAATAATACATATTTTGCATAATTGTAATTTTAGTGCATGTATAGTTGCCTGTCTTTAAAAATTTGTAACATTATATCATGGACATTTTCCCAGGTTGCTTAACAATTTTGGGAAAACATATTTGTCTATTTTTAAATATATTTTTATTGTTGATTGAGATATTACAGATATCTCCCATTTCCTACCCTCCCCCCTCTTTCCAAACCCTCCTCACCCATCCCAGGTCTTAATAGAAACCTTTTATCCTTTTTTTAAAAAAATATTTTATTGATTTTTCACAGAAAGGAAGGAAGAGGGATAGAGAGTCAGAAACATCGATGAGAGAGAGAGAGAGACATTGATAAGCCGCCTCCTGCACGCACCCCACTGGGGATGTGCCTGCAACCAAGATACATGCCCTTGACTGGAACCAAACCTGGGACCCTTCAGTCCGCAGGCCGGTGTTCCATCCACTGAGCCAAACCGGCTTCAGTGGAAACATTTTATTCTTAATGGCAACATATTTCTTTAGTTACATGTGGTCCCATAATTTAGTTAACCATATAATATAAGGAAAATTTCTAACGTTTTTGCAATTATAAATAATGTTGAGGCTAACTACCTCTTTGATAAGGTAAGAAGGTTTTCTTTACTCTTTAATAGTACACACTTTTTTTGATCCCCATTGAGTACTTTTATAGGAAGAAAAACCAGATACCATATTGAATCCCAGTATCTGGATAAGTGCCTCCCCTCTCCTGAGCCATGTATGTCAGAAAAATAATGGAGGGCACAATAATAATGAACATGCATCTTTGGTTACTCATTAATGCCATCTGCTCAGCGAAACACTAATGAGGTTGCATTTTTGACCTGTGAAAATGAGCTTTTAATTACAGTTCTTTTCTTTGTCTTTTTGCCAGTTGAATCTACCAGACTGCTGGTTCCTTTGAATATATTGTCCATTGTTTGGAACAGCAAATGAGCTTTCTGGTTTTGAACTGACTTAAACTTGATGGTAGAAAAACAATGTATAAAAGCAAATATTCCCTTGAGCTTCGGATGTTGCACTATATATAGAATAAAGGTTATATGGATTAAAAGTTCCCACAATCTATTTGATTAAGAAACAAATCACAACACTTTTGAATACTAGGTAATTTGCTCAAGGATTACAAATGAAAACAAAACAAAAAACAAACAAACCATGAAAATGAGCAAACTAGTAATCAAAATAGAAAATCGGATGCAAATACTTTTAAAAATAAAATATCCAATTTTTCAAAGATGTAGAGAAATAAGCATTTATGAAAAGCCTATTGGCCAGTGGTGATGTAAATTAATTCCATTCGGTCACTTTGGCTGGGCCCCAGAAGCATATTTACAGGAATGTTGCCTTCTGAAATCCCCAAAGAGGAGCATTGCATCTTCAGCTTCTTTTTCATCGGGGAAAAAGGAATGTGCAAACTGAGCGACCTCACCTACACTTTGGAGGTGCCATCTTAATTTGTCCCAAATCAGTGGGCCCCCTAATGTCACTGAAGATCTGGATATCATCTTTGAATTATTTTCTTCTTCTTAACTCTATCGTCTTGCCAAAGTATCTAGTGTAACATACTCTCTTTTTGTTGTATACAAGGTCAGGGAGCTATGAAATGGTGTTATTAAAGGACCCATCAACTAGATTTTAGCACAGATCCAAGAAGTTGACATAACTGAGGGAACATGAAGATAGGGATTTTGGTGTCTGCATGCTGAAGAAAAATAGGGGGAAAGGCATTTTCCAGTTTAATAGCTGTATATCAGGTACTAAGGATCAGGTTGGCTTGCTTAAGTATAGAGAGTATCTTGAGGAGAGCAGATACAGTTTAGAGATGCTGCTTGATTAAGCTTAGGTTAATCCACTGTTGCTCTGCAGGACCTATCTTTGTGCCACACTAATCATAAATAAGGAAAGCACCCAGCTGGCATGGCTCAGTGGTTGAGCACTGACCTATGAGGAGGTCATGGTTCAATTCCCAGTCAGAGCATATGCTTGGGTTGAAGGCTCAGTCCCCAGTGTGGGGCGTGCAGGAGGCAGACGATCAATGATTCCCTCTCATCATTGATGTTTCTAACTTTCTCTCCCTCTCCTTTCCCCTCTGAAATCAATAAAATTACATTTTTTGAATGTTCTAAAAAGAATAAATAAGGTAAGCAGAGTTGTACTAAAACCACCACCCTCACATCTATCCTATCTTTGTTGATAGAACTATTCTGTGTTAGCAGTAGGAGCTCAAAGAGTTTTTACTCGCCCAGTTCTACCATAATGCTCCACAGTTAGAGATCTAACGTGCAGACTGCGCAATTCTGAGTATACCTATTCCAGCCACACACTCGGAACCGCGGATGGAGTCATGTGATAGGCTAGAGGTCACCCAGGACCTATGAGTAGGAAGGCTTATCTGATATTCTAATCCCAACTATGAATGGTATATCTTCAGGAATCAGCACTTTTTTAATACCTATGTCAGAAAAGATTTTGATCTTTTCCTTTCTTCAGTGCATAGTTATCTTGTCAAATGGTCATACTTCGCATAATTTTCGTTGTAGGAAAAGCCAGAGGCAGGATGTGTAACACCTGCTCTCGTGAGAATGCAGTTTCTTTCTCCAAGGTGCCTTTCTGGTTCTATGAAATGAATCAGGCCAAAAAAATTGGACAAGCATGGCTTCCTACGATAGTGGCTCTAATCAACCCTTCGTTTGCAGACTTAGAATTTTTTAGTTATATAAATCAAGTAGAATCTTAGAGGACTACCCACTATTTCATTGTGGGGGCTCACAATTAATTAGCCACCAAATACCACCACTGAAAATCAGGCCGTACTGCCCATTATGTAATCTTGCACTTGTCTACCTTGAATTTGAACATTAAAGACCAATACTCTGCGTCTGTGACCCCAGAATCCTGGTATTTTCAATGAAATCGGCGGAGCCCATTTCTGATAGAGCACCTCTAGCTTACAGAAAAGAGTCAGGTGAGAGGTTGAGACCTTTAAGCAAGATAGGAACAGTTTTATTAAAAGGAGCGTTTGAGGCTATTTCCAATGGCGACACTCTCAGTGGTAGTTGAGCTCAATGCAGTCAACCATCTGAATCTTCCCATATGTCCTTATTCTAAATCTTGGGGTTCTAGTCTATTATTATTTCTGCCCTTAGTTTCACCTCAAAGACCTGCCTAGGCAGTAAATTTAGCTGACATTGTAAGTTGGCAACATCTGAGGTCAATCTCTGAGTTTGTTTTCAGGCCATTAGAGACCTGCAGGATAAGGAATAGGAGATTAATTCATGCCGGACCGTTATCGAAATTCCCTGATTATTGGTCTGTATTTTTGGCAATAATTTTTAGGCTGAAGCTTATCTTTCTTAAGCTATCCAGTGCTATTAACAACCACCCCATCTTCACAATCTGCATTTTTCATTTCCTTTATACAATACTTATAAGTCACTAATTTATATATTATTTCAATACTAGAGGTCCAGTGCATGAAATTTGTGCATGGGAGGGTGGTGTCCCTCAGCCCAGCCTGCACCCTCTCCAATCTGGGACCCCTCGAGGGGATGTCTGACTGCCCGATCGAGCCTAAATGGGCAGTTGGACATCCCTCTCACAATTCAGGACTGCTAGCTCCCAACTGCTTACCTGCCTGCCAGCCTAATCACCCTCTAACTACTCCCCTGCCAGTCTGATTGATGCCTAACTCCTTCCCTGCCAGCCTTTTTGCCCCTAACTGCCCTCCCTTGTAGGTATGATCCCTCCTAACTACCCTCCCCTGCTGGCCAGATCACCCACAACTGCCCTCCCTTGCGGCCTGATCCCTCACAACTGCTGTCCCCGGCTTTCCATCTGGTGGTGGCCATCTTATGTCCACATGGGGGCTGGATCTTTGACCACATGGGGGCAGCCATCTTGGGTGTTGGAGTGATGGTCAATCTGCATATTACTCTTTTATTAGATAGAATAGAGGCCTGGTGCATGGGTGGGGGCTGGCTGGTTTGCCCTGAAGGGTGTCCTGGATCAGGGTGGGGGTTTTCTTGGGGTATGGGGCAGCCTGGGCAAGGGGCCTGTATAATGGTTTGCAGGCTGGCCACGCCCCCCAGTGACCCAGGCAGAGGCCCTGGTATCTGGGATTTATTTATCTTCTATGTTTGAAACTTTGTTGCCTGGAGTGGAGCCAAGCCTCCTGCTTGTTTCGTGGTGGCAGCCATTTCTGTTGGGATTTATTTATCTTCTATAATTGAAACTTTGTAGTCTTAAGCAGAGGCCTCAGCCAGCCAGGGTATGCAGAAGCTTGGCTTCCTCCATCACCAGGGGCAACCCTAGCCTCCTTGCTCTCTCCAGCTCTGTGGCTGCTGCCATTTTTGTTGGGATTATTTATCTTCTATAATTGAAACTTTGTAGCTTTGAGTGGAGGCCTGGGCCTGCCAGGGTGTGCTTCCTCCATCCTGCTTGCTCTGTGGTTGCAGCCATCTTGGTTGGTCTTAATTTGCATGCTCACTACTGATTGGCTGGTGAGTGTGGCTTGCGGGTATAGCAGACTGATGGTTAATTTGCATATTACTCTTTTATTACATAGGATGACACACACAGAAAGAAAATAAAATTATTTTTCTATAACTGATTTAATTTCATTTTCAAATTCATTACTGATAATGGTAATAGGGATGTGGGTCATGGAAAGAAAACTGAAAATTGCTCATAATGTAATTTCAATAGTGTCTTTTAGATAGGAATGCAATTCGTTTAAAATTCAAACTCCTTATGAAACTGTCTTCCCTCTTTATGGGGTTTCATGCTGCTCTCCTTTCCTTTCCTAATGGAACTGGATACAGAGAGAAAGTGTAGATCATCATGGTGGCAGGATGGTGTTAGGACTGTACTGTGTCTTTTTGTTCCTGGGTGGCTTGAGCTGGTGGCCATTGAAATATGGCTGGTCCTGTCTGATTTTGAGCATCAAACTGTTACCTTCCCTTGAAGAATTTAGGTCTTGCTACAGCCCCTAAACACAAAGTCCCTGCTCCTTGTGGCCCTTCACCCTGCCTCCAAGATGCTTGACTTCGATTATCCTGGGATGCCCAGAATTTCCATCTGTTTGCTCTCTATATATTATGCTGAGAGGTACCACCTGCTACTGTTCCTACACTGTTAACCATGCACCATGTTAAAGATGGCATGTCAAATGCTAGTCTTCTACAAGGAGTTTGTATTTTTAAAGGCGAGTTTTTTGAGAAATGAGAAAGAAGTCCCTCTGAACTTGGATTTCCCTAGGGTGTTTTATTCTTACTTGTATCCCTAATTGGAGTTTTGACCCTTAGAGGACAGTCAGGATGCCTAAGCCAAAACTCCTTCCTTTATTTCTCTCATTTGTTATCTCCAGCTCTCCCAGTAAAATTCATTTTTCTTTTCTTCCTCTGATTTGGGTGTTAAATCAAATCCCAGATCATATCCTGAGTTCTTTCTGGCTTCATTTTCCAATTTTATCTTCCTGGCTCTGGTTTATAGTATTTCAAGGAAAGTCTTTTGAGTTTGCAAAATTCTATTTCTCCTCAACAAAACTTGGTGACCAAAACTAAAAACGGAACTAACAAACTTCTTTGTTCTTTATTCCTCCTCTGAAAATGTTAAATGACCGTTAATTACTGGGTGTGGAGCACCAAGGCTTGTTCAATATTTTCAAAATAGTATCCCTGTCCCACCAGCTATGTAGCAAAATTTGATAACAGTTCTTTTTGTTATTTTATGTAAATATACTTGTTCAGATGGAATCAATAAATAATGCTTAACTTGATTCGTAAGCATTTGAGTTGCTTGGCAATATACTAGAGCCCTGCATCATTCATTCGTTCACTTAATAAATACATACTGATAGTCTAATGTATGCTAGGTCCTGCTCTGAAGTGTTCCATAACTTCTTTTCTAGAGTTTAGGCTCGATGGATGACAGTGGTTTTAACAGTGACATTTCTACAAAGCGTTCCTAGGTTCTCCAGTAACGAGGTTGGAGATGGCTCCAGATGGACCAGGTGAATACCAAATGCATACATTAACTAATTTTTTAACTTCAGTGAGTTCAATTGCTTCCCCTGTTCCCAACCCAGTAATCTTAGCTAAGTATAGAGAGAATGACAAGGTGGTTATTGGGAGTGGTACCACAGATCAAACCCAGCCCGGCACTATCGGAAGGTTCTTGGCTCTCCTGTTGGTTTCTTGCTCCTTTTTGCTTAACTGTGGTCATGGCAGGAGAGGGAGGGCTAATGGCAGTTATGAGTGATACTGAAACCAAGGAGAAGTGCTATACATCTCACTGATTTTTGAGTCGGGGAGCCATTGGTAAGATCCGTGTCTGTCTGTTACTAAGTCATTGCCCCAAGTAGCCAAATGACTACAGCTTTTTGACTCTCTATTGTTATATAAATCACAGTATGACTAAACTTTAAATAGCGAGAAGGCCATTGACAAAGAAGGTAATTGGGAACATCTTGTTTATACTATATATCATGTCTAATCATATTTATCATAGCCAATTAATAAGGTAATGTATAAGACTCAAATAAACTTATATAATTTCATTTGACCAGTTCTCAGCAATGATTAAAAATATAACAAATTTTCAGCGATCATATGACTATTTTTGAATGTGTGAAGGAGACTTGCTCTATGTGAAATGGCAATTTTGTAATGTGCAAAAGCAGCTTTTAAAAAGATAGCGATAGATATGTCAAGATAAAAATGAAGATGCTTGCCCATACAGGAAAATGTCATATGTAGCCAGATTGGCTTGTAAATGCAAAAGTTTCTTGTGATTCTCTTCTTTTGATTCTCTGCAACATGTCTTTCCCTCCTTTGTTATAGGAAAACTTAGAGATGTAGCTCACCAGTTGTGACATGCCTACTATGAGGACTGTTTTCTTTGAAAATAAACTCAGTTACTTATGCTTTTGGGAGTAAGCCAAATACCTAAGAGATTCTTTGGAAGCAAGATGGCTGAGACATTTTATATTTTTTGAGCTGATTCTATACAACATAGATGTTCCCCCAAAGCTATTTTAGGCTATGTATTTGTAAATCTAATCGGTGTAGAAAAGGATCTTATTATTTAAAGGGACACCCAAGCAAGTACCCAGAGTAAAAATTATCTGTCTAAGTACCTTTTAATTTAGCTATTTTATAATTCTTTTTCTTTTCTTTTTTTAAAAATATATTTTATTGATTTTTTACAGACAAGAAGGGAGAGGGATAGAAAGTCAGAAACAGCGATGAGAGAGAGACGTCGATCAGCTGCCTCCTGCACGCCCTACACTGGAGATGTGCCCGAAACCAAGGAACATGCCCCCGACCGAAATTGAACCTGGGACCCTTCAGTCCCCAGGCTGACGCTCTATCCACTGAGCCAAACCGGTTCTGGCTATAATTCTTTTCTTAAAAGTAGGACATGCCTACTTTGTCTTTCAGATCAAACCATGTATATGAAAATACTAATTTTTATTTATTAATGTATGAAGTGCACATATCATAACTGTACATTTTGATGGGTTTTGACAAATATATCCATCTATGTGACCAACATCCCAATAAAGATGTAGAAAATTTCCATGGCTTGTAAAATTTCCTTATGTGTCTTTGCTATCAATCTCCCTCAATCCCAAGCAATGCTATGATTTTTATTACCATAGTTTAGTTTAACCTATTCTCTTTATTTTTATTGATTGATTTTAGAGAATGAGAGAGAGAGAGAGAAACATTAATTTGTTGTTTGTATCTGTATGATATTCTAACCAACTGAGCTACCTGGCCAGGGCCTATTCTTGAACTTACTATAAATGGATTACTCTCTTATCTCTGGATTCTTTTGCTCAACAAACTGCTTTTAATATAGTTAAGATTCATTGATATTGTTATGGGTATCAGTAGTTTATTCTTCTTTATTGTTCTCTCCAGCACTCCATTTTATGATTATACCATGATTTATTTAACCATTTTCCTGGTGATGGGCATTTTAGTTCCCAATTTTTAGTTAGTATGAATAAAATTGCTGTAAACATTCATATAAAAGTCTTTGTGTGAACATATTTTCACTTGTCCTAAATTAATTCCTAGGAGTAGAATTATTGGGTCATAAAGTAGGGATATATATAATTTATTAAAAACCCAAAAGTGGTTTTCCAAAGTGATTGTTGCATTTTTCTCTCCCACCAGTAATATGAAAGTTCTAATTGTTTAATATCCTTGCCAATATTTATATTGTCAGTTTTTAAATTTTAGTCATTTGAATGTCATGTAATAGTATTTTGTGATTCTGATTTGAATTTCCTGGATGACTAATGATATTTAGTAACTTTTCATGTGCTTCTTGGCCAGTGAAATGTCTTGTTTCCTTACTTTTTTAGTGTATTTCCAAGTTTGCCTATTTGAAAAATTGGGTTATTTCTATTACTGATTTGTGGTTGTTCTTTATATAATTCTAGACATAGTCCTTTACCAGTTAGATGGGTCACAAATATTTTCTCAGTTTCTGGATTATTTATTCATCTTCTTTACTGTGTTTTAATGCATAAAAGTGGTTCAGACTATGTCCTCTTCATTATAGAAATACATCTTTCTCAGTACCATTTATCAAAAAGACATTTTCCTCTTTACAATTACATTGAAACTTTTGTTGACATTCAGATTTTTTTTATCTAATATGGATCTATATTTGGATTCTTTATTCTATTCCACTGATGTGTCTGAATATCTGAACACTATATTATATCAATTTAGTTATTGCAGGTTATAGTAAACCTTGGAATCAAATGGTGTAAGTACTTTAATTTTGTTTTTCTTTCTAAAGAATGTTTTTATTATTTTCATAGAAATTTTTAGAAATAGCATGTTAATTTTGCCTTAAAAAAATCTTTTGGGGTTTGGCATGTGATTACTTTAAACCCACAAATAAAATTTTGATAAAATTGCCATATTAATAAAATTGAGTGTTCCCACATATGAATATTATATATTTCTCCATTTATTTAGGTTTTAAATTCTCTCAGCAATGTACTATAGTTTTCACTATAAAAGTGTTCCGCATTTTTTGTAAAATTTGTTTTTAATTTTTATATTTTTAAAATATTTTTTTAATTGATTTCAGTAAAGGAAGGAAAAGGGAGAGAGAGATAGAAACATTAATGGTGAGAGAGAATCATTGATCAGCTGCCTTCTGCATGTCTCACACTGGGGATAAAGCCCACAACTCAGGCATGTGCCTTGAGCAGGAATTGAACCAGGACCTCCTGGTTTATAGGTCGACACCATGCCGGCTGGGCGACTTTATACTTTTAAAAAATATATATTTTATTGATTTTTTACAGAGAGGAAGGGAGAAGGATAGAGAATTAAAAACATTGATAAGAGAGAAACATCGATCAGCTGCCTCTTGCACACCTCCTACTGGGGATGTGCCCACAACCGAGGTACATGCCCCTCACCGGAATCAAACCTGGGACCCTTGAGTGTGCAGGCCGTTGCTCTATCCACTGAACCAAACCAGTTAGGGAAAGTTTATCCCTTTGTGTGTGTGTGTGTGTGAATAGAAAAGAAGCTTGCTAGGTGGCCTTATTTTAAAAATATATATATTTTATTGATATTTTTACAGAGCGGAAAGGTGAGAGATAGTCAGAAACATCCATGAGAGAGAGACATCAATCAGCCGCCTCCGGCACGCCCCCTACTGGGGATGTGCCTGCAACCAAGATACATGCCCTTGACCGGAATGGAACCTTGGACCTTTCAATCTCCAGGCCGAGGCTCTATTCACTGAGCCAAACCGGTTTCGGCCTATTTTTTATTTTATTTATTTTTTATCAGCTACTAGCACCATCATTTTATTAAAAGCACATTTTAACATAAAATGTTAATACACTATATATCCAATTAAATACATATAAGCTATATGAAAGCTCTTCTTTTTTATATTTTATCACTTTTTAATTATGTACTTTTATTTTTTTTATTGTTTAAAGTATTACAAATAGTAGTACATATATCTCCTTTTTTTTTCCCCCATTGACCTCCCCCGGGCCTTCCCTACCCCTAGTACATGCCCTCACCTGCCCCCCCATCCTTGCTTTAAAAGTTTATCACATTTTAAAAATCTTTTTTAAGATCTAGTTTTTTTTATCTGTTGCCTGTTTATCATTTTATTGTTATTCATTCTTTTATGATTTCTTCTAATTAATTTGAGTTTCATTAGCTTGTCTTTTTTCTAGATTCTTTAGATAAAAGCTTAGATCACCATTTTTAAATATTTCTTCTTTTTAATATAACCAACCAAAACTAGAAATTGTCCTCTAATCACAATTTTAGCTACATCCCACAATTTTTGACTTCATTATCTTTTGCTTGAGATATTTTCTAATTTATATTCAATTGCTTCTTTGATTTATGGGTTATATTGAAGTAGATTTGTTGATTTCCAAATACTAAAGTTCTTTCTATATCTATTGGAAGCTAATTTAATTTGTTTAATTAATAATCAGAGAAATATTCTTTCTTTATAATTAACTTCTTTGAAATTTTTGAGATTTGATTTATGTCATATCATTTGGGCCTTCTAGATATTTAGATATTATTCCATCTGCATTGGAATAGAAATGTTATATGTATATATATACACACACACACACACACACACATACATACATATATATCAAGTTGATTGTTCAGTGTATCACAAACCTGCTATGTTAGTTTTGGTCAAATCTTTAATATCCTTATTGATTTTCTTTATTTGATACATTAATATAATGAGCAAATGAAGAAGGTATACTCTCACTCTAAGGTATAATCTCATTCTGTCTGTTTATTTGTCTTTTTCCCTTCAGTTCTGTCAGATTTTTTAAAAATATATTTTATTGATTTCCAAGAGGAAAGGAGGTGGGAGTGTGGGAGAAACAGAAACATCACTGATGAGAGAGAATCATTGATTGGCTGCCTCTTGCATTGATCATTGAATCATTGATCACATGCCCCCCACCTGGGATTGAGCCCGCAACCTGGGCATGTGCCCCTGACTGGAATCAAACCTGGGATCCTGCAGTCCACAGGCCAACGCTCTATCACTGAGCCAAACCATCTAGTGTTTGTTTGTTGTTTCATGTATTTTGAGTCTCTATTATTAGGTGCACACATTTAAGAATGCCATTTATTCTTAATGAATGGACCCCTGTATGATTATAGAGTACCTTTTTATAAAAAGGTATATTTTATTATTTTGTGTTTGTTTGTTTTTAGAGAGTGAGGAAGGGAGAGGGAGAGAGAAACATCCATGTGAGAGCAGCCCTACCAGGGATTGAACTTGCAACTGGAACATGGGCCCCGACCTGGAATCAAACTGGCAAACTTACCATGCATGGCGCAATGCCCAACCAACTGACCCACAATGGCCAGGGCTGGAATGCCTTTTTTTAAATATATATATTTTATTGATTTTTTTTACAGAGAGGAGGGGAGAGGGATAGAGAGTTAAAAACATCGATCAGCTGCCTCCTGCACACCTCCCACTGGGGATGTGTCTGCAACCCCGATACATGCCCTTGACCAGAATCGAACCCAGGACCTTTCAATCATCAGGCCAAGGTTCTATTCACTGAGCCAAACCAGTTAGGGTGCCTTTCTAAAAACCTCTGGTTGAATTCTTTACCTTGAAGTCTACTTTATCTGATATTAATTTAACTAGTAAGAAAATGGTAGATTTTAAAATGTTTTATCTTCATTTTTCTCATTTGCCAACCTGCTAGCCCTCCTGCAGTCCTTTGCCAGGCAGTGTTGATACGTTGGTGGGTACAGATGGTATCAGGTACTGCTGGTCATTGCAGTTTCTTCAGATTGGTCAGTCTTGAGACTACGAGGGCAGTAGCACAAGCAGTTTGTTGGTTTCAGGCTAAGTGAATGGAGGCTTGGCTTTAATCTACCTTCAGAAATGTTTCCAATCTTTGCTTCCACCAAGCTAGTAGAGGTTTGTTTGTTTGTTTGTTTATGCCTGAGAGAGATTAAAACTGAACATGTATTTGCAGGTGGTGTCAGTTTGCTGAGAATAATGGGGTCTGTTTTTCTTTAACCGTATTTTCAATATTTTTACGTAATAGAAGAATTCTATGGCATTTTGATTTGAAAAGTTTGAAATTCACTGAAGTGAAAGTTCAGTCTGTGAGTCAGACAAATGGTAGGGTGTTTTTTTGTTTTTTTGTTTCAAATTCCAAATGTCTGACTTAAGGCAAGTGATAAAATCTGTCTCAGAAGAATAAAGAACAGTGATGTTTATCCTAATCTATACAACTCTTGCAATTTTGTAATTAGACTTGATGTTAGAGAGTATCTGCTCCTACCTGGTAATTTTATGGATAAGGAGATTGAGGCTTTGAAAGGCAAAATGATTTGCCTAAAGACGTTCAGCTTCTTTATAGCAAAGATGGAATTTGAGCCCTGGATTCTTGTTATTAATCTAGTGGTATTCTTTACTCAAGTCTGACAAATTTAGAGAGCATTTAGGAAGACTCACAAGATTCCAATATAATGAGTCAATACAAATCTTTACTAATGTAAGATATTAAATTATTTAAAATTTTAAAAATACTGTTACATGAATTTCAAATATCAGTTTATCTTCTACTAGAGATCTAAATGGGCCTAAATGGGCAGTCGGATATTCCTCTCACAATCCAGGACTCCTGGCTCCCAACTGCTCCCCTGCCTGCCTTCCTGATTGCCCCTAACTGCTTCTGCCTGCCAGCCTGATCACCCCCTAATCATCCCCTGCCAGCCTGTTTGCCTTTAACTGCTCTCCCCTGCAGGCCTGGTCACCCCTAACTGCCCTCCCCGGCAGGCCTGGTTTTTCCCAACTGCTGTCCCCTGCAGGCCTGGGTCCC
>PVJN01033749.1:0-23227 GCA_004026805.1 Lasiurus borealis | reverse complement strand
GCCTGAGTAAGGGGCCTTTGGTGGTTTGCAGGCTGGCCACGCCCCCTGGTGACCCAAGTGGAGGCTGGTACAATTGAAACTTCGTAGCCTGGAATGGAGCCAAGCCTCCTGCTTGCCCCGTGGTGGCAGCCATTTCTGTTGGGATTTATTTATCTTCTATAATTGAAACTTTGTAGCTCTGAGTGGAGGCCTGGGCCTGTCAGGGTGTATGAAAAGTTTGGCTTCCTCCATCGCTGTGGATACTCAAGCCTCCCTCCTGCTTGCTCTGTGGCTGCAGCCATCTTGGTTGGGGTTAATTTGCATACTCACTCCTGATTGGCTGGTGGGTATGGCTTGTGGGTGTGGCTGAGTGATGGTTAATTTGCATATTATTCTTTTTATTAGATAGGATTAAGTTTTATATATAGCATTTAAGGTTGTTCTAGAACATTCTATTATGTTTTATTGATACAGCTGTCTAGTCTTACAACATTATAACACTGTCTTAAAGATTATAATATTACATATGCCATTTGGGGCAAACTCACTCTCAATTCTCTATTTTTAAACATAGCTCTTAGGTATTTTACTCATTCTTTCTTTTTGAATAACTTTTTAACCATTTACTTAATATAAAAACCCACTATTATCATGATAAGCTTACATGGAAATTTAGGAAAATGTGGCATCCTTTTTTATTCATTTCATCTGGGAATTTAAAATCTATCTGGACTTTGTAAAAAAATATATTTTTAGTTTCTGTAAACCTCTGAACTCCATAAAGCACACTATTTTATTAAAGCTACTCAAGAGTATATTTTAACTTGAGTATAATCAAATTTTTCCCCATTATAGCTTTTAAATGGATGTTGCTACTACCTAGAAAAGTTGATTTTATTCTTAGTTACACTGATTTTTTTATTAGTTCTAATAGTTTTTTTTTCAGCTTTTTCTTTAGTTTTACACTATATAGTTGGTCATTTAAAATAATAATTTTATATTCTTTCCCTAGGATTCTTGCTTTTTTCTGATTTTTTTACTTTATTGCCAAGATGTCCAGAAAAACAATAAGTATTAATATCACAAATGGATACCCTTGTCCTTTCTTTACATTAATGTAATGCTTCTGATATTTCACCATGGAGTGAGGCAAAGTAGGTTTTCTCCCATGGAGGTACTCAGAAATTGTTCTAATTACCTCCTCTGAATATCCTCACTAGAATTATTAGGAAAAAAGTACATGTCAATAGCTCAGAAATACACCTGACACCTTTTCTGCCATTGGGAGTCATGGCAGTTGGGTTTCAATGCTCATTCCAATACTTACTGGGCAGGCCATTTGCACAAATACCTACAGTTTTTATATTTTCCTTTTTAAATGCAGGCAGTACTATTTGGAGACTGTGTTTGGAGATTTATAAGACTTTTTATTGGAGACTTAATCAAATATGGAAAAAATACCTCGGGCAGGACCTGGTGGACAGTAGTCATCGGACATAGAAGACATCCCATCCGCATTACTTTTGTTCTGCAAAATGTAGATTAGAAACCTGCAGAATGCATTTTAATAAGAAAGGCCAGACCTTGCTGATGACTTCAATGGACTTCAATTTCTTCCTGTATTGATGTGCAAATTTTCCTGGTTGGGAAAATGCTGAAAATTTAGTGACTCTCACCAAGAGAGAACCCATTTCCCAGATTCTGTGGCAGGGAGGAGGTGTAGGCGACCCTGCCCTCCTCGGGCTGCTGCAGAAGGAAAGGGGGAAGCCACTGGCCGCCTGGGTAGCAGCTGCCTTCTCCTTTATGGCCCCCCAGGGAGAGTGCTGCGTGCTTTTGCAGTTGCACTGTACCGTTCTACCACATGGACTCATAGTTAACATTTTTCTTCCAGGCACATTGAAAACGTTTGGCTCGCATCCTCCTTGAGCTGTTTTATAAGGGCAATAACTGAGGCCAGGGTGTGCTCTTGTCAGCAAGCAAAGCACGCAGCCCGGGCTGCCAAAGAGTTTCCTGCTCCGGGGCCACCCATCCTTGGCTGCAGGACGCATGGCTGGAGCTCATGGCAACTTGCACAGAGTGAGCACTGGGACTTTCTGTTCTCGGGGCTCATGCTTTGGATTCCATCCTTCAGTCCTGCTCCATAGATCAGTAGAGGCTGTTGTGTTTGCGCCTGTTTGGGACCAGCTAAGAACACATGTCACAGCAGCGGTTCAAGGCCCAGCTCTAAGGCTTAGAAGCTGGGAAAACGCTCTTTAAAGACCAGCAAGCTGCGCTTCCCTCCTCCTAATGCAGGCGCAGAGTTCCCACGAATCAGCTTTGGGGGGGAGAGAGGCCTCCCCTTCATCCGACTCCCTGTGAATTAACTTCTGGAATGGGCGGACAGCACCGCCGCCAAAGGCAGGGTTCCAGCGCTGCTACCCGACCCTCTTTGAAGTCCACCTTGGCAGGAGCTGATCTCTTTTCATGTATTATTTATCGCCAAGGACTGTGCCAGGAGAATCCACGGCAGATCCCTGAAGCTGTGTTTTCAGGATTTCCTCTGATTGGAAGCCGTTGGCTGTGCCTTCTGCAGCTGGCTCTGTCACAGAGCAGAGGGCTCAGCACGTCGCCCGAGTGACAGCTGCCATGCCGGCACAAAGGAGGTTCTGGCTGTGAAAATGCCTTGACACTAAAGGACTCAAGTGGACAGGGTGTTGTTATTCCTTCACTCGCCAGTAGGGGGTCAATGCGATGTGATGAGTGGAGAGAACACAGCCTCAAGCCCAAGGGACACAAGTTGAAATGTTAGCTCTTCCATTGACTCAGATGGTATATTGACCTCAGTTTTCCTATTTCAGTAAAAAGATCCACCCTCAAACTGTTAGCCAGGAATCAATAACATGTGTGCCGTGTTCAGCTCCTTTCCTCCAAATCCCAAAGTTAGTCTAGAAATGTTAAAGCTGTCTGCATGAGGACTAGTCCATACTCTGCTGTTATCATCTTCACTTATTCATTATTCACTCAGTAAGCATTCAATTAAAAAAAAGAGAACATTTCAGTATCATGGGTAATAGATACTAGGAATAAAGAAATACATGTTCAAAAAAAGAGAAAGAAAAGTTCAAGACGTGGCTTTATCCCTTTTCTATTTAAAAAAAATGAAATGATGAAATAAAAGGATGTTATGGTGCAGAAGGTTCAGGAAGTAAGGAGTGTACCCCGTTTATAAATAACCAATTTATGGAATGACAGAAGGTCTTCCAGAAGAAGGGATCTTCAACAAGGGGAATATCAGCACACAGAGCATAAATTCCCAGAATTTAGAGGATATGACCTTTTGAAATGTGGTGAGAGTGACTTGCCCATGGTGATAGACAGTCATGGGCTGCTGTGGGAAGAATAAAAATGTCATCTGTCAAAGAATGCAACTTGTAAGAGTCTGTAACATATGTCAGCCAGGTCTTCCTCAACAGGACTGCCTTTGTCAGTGGGAGCAAGGACAGGCTCAGCCTGAAGCCAGGACTGGGATTGGATGATGGAAGGATCCATTTTTTGTCTTCTTATCCTACCTCTGTCAGAACTACTAGTACTTCTGCTACTTCTTAACTATTTTGTTATTGTTTTTACCTAACCTTTTGGTGAACAAAGGGTTCTGGGCTAAGAAAGACTTTTCAAACCACTGCAACACACCATATCATCTAGCAAAGCATTTCTTGGAAAATGAGTTTCATTGCTGATGACAGGGAGTGCATTGTGATTTACAGAATGTCCTCCTCTTCTGTGCTTTCCCCTACATTATCTGAGGATACCTGTTCTCTCAGGAGATCAGGAGCTCCTAGAGAGCAGGGACTTTGGCTAGTCATTGTTTTACCTCGAGGGCTTAGTGGAATACTGGGCAGACAGATGTCACTCATGTACTACACAACACTGCCATCCAAATGAT
Source organism: Lasiurus borealis (assembly GCA_004026805.1). Lineage (NCBI taxonomy): Eukaryota > Metazoa > Chordata > Mammalia > Chiroptera > Vespertilionidae > Lasiurus > Lasiurus borealis. Next base: position 19,326 of record PVJN01033749.1, on the reverse strand, counting down.
CATTTTAATGTACTACTTGTCCAGTGCTACTTACAATTCTTTTTTAAAAGAATAGATTATTGAGTTTTAAACAGAGAAAAAGGGAGAGGGAGAGAGAGAAAAACATCCATATGAGAGTGCAACAGGGAATGAGCCTACAACCTGGGCATGGGACTTTAATTAGGAATTGAACCAGCAACCCTCTGGTACATGAGGTGATGCCTATGTACTGAGCTACATAGGCAGGGCTTAATATTCTTCAGTGAACTCATAGTAAGGGTCAGGCACTGGATGTGGGGATGATGAAGGCATATCAAACGTAGCATAGGAGAAATAAGAAGGACTATCTCTTTTTCTTGTATTAGAATTTGGAGTTTAATTCCAAAGGAGTTTATCAGACAACCAAAGTATGGAAGGAATGTGCCAGGAAGAGGACTAAAGATGAATGATGGACAACAAACATAAGCAGATCATTGGTTGGTTTTCTACTGTCAGGCTTCCAGGACTTAGTAATTTCATCATAGGTTTCCTGAAAAATATTTCAAGGGAATAAAGATGTTTGGATATTAATCTTCCTCATAGTAAATCACTCTCTTAAGGGGTTCTGCTGGGGCCAGAACAATACCAGAATTTCCACTTCAATAGTGCCCTTTACTAGGAAGACTCTAAGTGACACAGAATGGCCAGAATGACCAAACCAGATGGAAAAAAGTGACACTGATGAGGTCCCATTTTATGGATGGGAAAACAAACTCAAAGAGAGGAAGTGAGGTGACTAAACTTTGAAAGGTTAGTATCTGGAGCCAGGACCCAGGTTCTCAGACTCCTTGTTCAGTGCCTTTTATACTAAGACCATGTCTAATTGAAGGGCAAGAAGACATGCTGAGTCTAATTCAATCTTTAATTAGAAAAAGAAGATAACATTTATTAAATTTCTACTATATGCCAACCATGGTACCAAATATTTTACACACATTCTAATTGATCATCACAGTAATGTAGTAGATGGAATTGTACAGTTTGTTGTCCATGGTTCATGAACTATGCATAGTGTCAAACATAGCAATTGGCATTTAATCTTCTGACTAATAGAAGCATGAAATTATATCAGGGAAAATACAATTAAATCTCTTTTTGGGTAGCTATTCATCTTGATATCTAATTCCCCTGGATTTAAATTGCAAGTACAATATTCATGAATATGAATCTTAATTACTTGAAATTGAATCAAATAACCTGTCTGCAAAAATTATGCTCTTCATATTCATAATAGATACAATCATGTCTCTTCACTGATCAACCGAATGAGAAAGTGATCTACAAATTTATAGCATATGTGCATGTATGCATGTTGTGTTTTCTGATTAATATTATTCATCAAATTGAACTCTTAGTTTTGGAAGCCATCCTAAATACCACAGGAAGTGATTTTGAAAATTAATTTTTTGCATGATCATTATTTGTCAGAAGTGAATTTGTTCACATGAATGCCATATCTTATAAATGAGCATTAGTCAGAGCTGATGGATATGGAGGAAATGGGATAGCCTGATTATTTTCAGTATCTGTGGGTATGAGGTGTTGAAGAGTGAGAGAGTAAATTTGTACAGGACCATGATTACGAAAAAAAAGTCATAAGTCAAATAGAAGGAAAAATTTCTTCTATGCTAGGTGGCCAAGGTGAGGTCAGTATCAATATTGGCATTGGCACTGCCAAGTCCATGTTTTGCATGATGATAATTTGATCAAGATGTATTGGTGACAAAAGGCTTATCAAACATAGAATGTTTTATTACACCAATTGGTTTGTTTGACCAAAGTGACTCCCATTTCTTTTACAAAGCTACTGCAAAATTTGTTTCCGGCCTTACAAAATTTTATGTTAATAGCAAAGACTGGAGGCACAAATTTATTGAACATTTGACATGTTTGTTACTCATCATTTTTAAAATAGCTTTTTTCAGAAAACAGGATGTTTATTTGTACCTCACAGAAGAAAATGTATAATGAAGTTACATGTATAATCTGGGAGTTTAAACATACACTTAATTAAGTATGACAATATTTTATACACTGAGAAGAGTACAGACATTCTCTCCTTTATAGTTAGTTAAACTGGGATATAATGAATGTGAATTACATATGAACCTTTTCTATGACTTGAGGCAATTGTAGCAGGCAACAGTCCAGTAAAGCCATCCAACCTAAAACCTGGAGTTCTGATAGACCAGCTCAGTAAAAATTCCATATGCGATTTATTCTTTCATTACTTATTTAATTTATTCCTTCAATTTCTGCCAAATTTTCAGTAGAAATTTTGCTACCTTTGGATAAGACAAAAAATTGAATAATCTTAAGAATTTATTCATTCAGGCAATTTCTACAGTTGAGGAGCAAACTGAGCTGATTATTTTGTTAGTTAAGGCCAAAAAAAAAAAAAAGGAACGAAAAGAAAACTATATAACTTCACTGTCACTATCAGAATAACAGGAAGTGTATCTTTCCATAGGTTGTGACCACATTTTCCTAAGCACTAAGGCAAAACAGAAATTCATCCACTGCTATTTGTATACACACACGCACATGCATGTGCGATGACTGTTACATAACAGTCGTTGTCTTCAACAAAACCATCAAACTGTGATACAAATGAAGAGAGCAATGAAGTGGTGTCATTTGTAGTTCATTCCCAGGCCTTATAAACAGGGAAATACGCTGATTAAAAGAAATCACATTCCCTAAATTAATTTCTCTTCCAGGAAGATTGGCTCTGTGTGGGAAAAGTTTCCAAACACATTTAGATGTGACTGATACAATGTGAAGTGCATGTTCAACCATATCCAATGCTCTAAGTGTATACACCCCCCAGCAGCTTGATTTGCCGAACTCCTAATCATGTAGAAGGAGCCATAACTGCTTCCTTGGAGATGCCAACCATTTGCTGAAATGTGAAATCTGGGCCACGCCAGTCATCTCTACTTCTTCCTCTTAACTGTTCGGAGATGGCTGTCCTAGTGGCTGTCCAGATTTTTGTGTGGAGAGAGCATTCTGCCTGCTGAAGAAGCAGGAGGACTTGTGTTGCTCCTTCTCTTCCCCACATGCTGTTCTGAGACCTCTGTGCATTCACTTGTGTTACCTTGGAGGCAAAGGCGTTACAGAAACTTTGGGACTGGTCTTTAGCCATGACCACCCCCAGCCATTCCTGTGATGCTCTCACTATTTCGAGAGGGTTTGGACATACTCAGGCAGGGCCAATGGGTTTATGCGCCCACTGGTATATGAGTAAACAGGTTCAGATAACTCTACTCCCAACTCCCTGCCACTCAGCTGAAGAGAAGACCTAGAAAGAAACCTCTGCCTGAAACCACTGTGGGGACAATGTCCCTGGTAAAACCATGTTGTGTCCTCAGGAAAAGAAATGGCTCAAAGAGTCAGGGGACCCGGGTTGAAAACCCGTTGAGTGATTAGGGAAGCACAATGGATGGGCTGGCAAGTAAGGTCCACACGACTCCCATGTGCCTCTCAGAAACATCTTCATGTCAAGTCCAGGTTGAGTCCAGTGTTACCAATGCATCGTTGGGAACGGAGAAGAGCTAATCCGATCTCTGGCATTTGGGCATTGGAGTATCATCTTCCTGAGCCTGCTGCCCGTTGCAATTTGCACTAAATAAGCTGTTTTGAGTCTCTGAGCTGGGTGGCATACTTCCAGTGAGACTCTTTGTCATCTCCAAATATCTTCCCCCATAGAAATGCTGAAATCCGCAATCATAATATTGACAATCACCGTCTTTTACGTTTGTCTTGCTTGGCAAGTATACAAGGAACCTTGACATTTGTTTCTCACAGCATCCCTGAAAGGCCTGTGTTAAAAGCCTATTTGACAGCAAACAAAACTGTGGTTCGAGTAGGTGACATGTTTGCTTTCCGTTGTACAGCTAGTGAGCTGCCGTACCCTGGGAGAGCTGTCACTCCTTCACTTAGAAGGGGGTGCTTTAAGGTGGGCAGAGTTCAAAGGTAGTATTAGGTCCCAGAGCTTGAGAGTAGGACTTTCTCTGTGAAGGAGCGAAGGGATTCAAGTCAAGGCCAGAAAGGGGAGGGGAGGCGAGAAGAGACCCGGAGAGCCTGCCGCGCTGGGAAGCAGTCCAGCCATCTGTCTTGGCTCACTCTCGACTTTCTCCTTGTCTCTTTTCCTGCCTGCTTCTCTTCAGCCTGCGTTAACTGAATTAGATGCTCTTGCTGTCCTGCCTTAAGGTCTGGGGCAGTAGACTAAGGGTTTGGGGAAAACTCTTTGTACTTGGACTGAGTAGCTTTTGCTCTGCATCAGATTGGTTAGATTTGGGGACCTAAGGTACTGGATTGGCCAGTAATGTGCTGGTAGAAGTTAGCCATTGCCACCCCCAGCCAGTCCTGTGATGCTATCACTGTTTCCAGGAAAAAAACAGAAAAGAAAAGGAAGTCCAAATTTGTAGCATTTGCCCAATTCTGTGGCATAAATCCTTCCACCGTCTCCCATTTCAAGTAAAATTTCTGGAAGTGTAGCTATTGGCTCTCACCATCCAGTACCAGCTTCTGCCACACATGACTGGCCAGGAGAATGTCCAGTGAGAATAGGCAGCCAGCTTATCTCTAGCCAGGCATCGGCCTCTTCCACACCACTCCGCCTGACTCACTGAGACCTTATGGCTAGAGCAAGCTGCATGGGTACAAAGCAGCACATGCCCTGGGCTCTATCTGTGGCACATTCATTTCCCTGAGGAACTGCAAGGGGGCTATGGGTGACAGGTCAAAATAGGATTCCCGAATTCTCTAGTATTCTTGTATTCATCTCTCAACAAACTGTGTGTGTGCATGCACACATATGCCTGCAAACATAAAAACTCCCTACAGTGTTAATAAAATGTATAACTTCACACCTAAGTTGTACAAATGTTAGGAGATGGGGCTTTATCATGAAATAGACGTAAATTTGATTCACAGCCCTTTCAGTTTAGACAAGGTGCTTAAACTCTAAGTGTCCCTTTTCTTATCTGGAAATTCGGGGTATTAGTAAGTCCCTGATAAGGATGGCCTAGAGATTAAATAAGATAACAACGGTTTAAAACTTAGCATCTAATAAGTGGCATGTGCCGTACTGATGTCCCCCATACCCACCTCCATTAATTCTCAGCTGCTCGCACCATCTTCCCAGCCCGTCCTCCGTGGACACGTCAGGAACAGGCTGCAAAGTCCATGAAGGCCCCAGTGACATTTATTTGGTTCCTGTTTGAACTGGGTGATAGGGAGGTTGATAATCTTGTATATTTTTTATTTAAATAATTTCCCCACATGTTCAAATAATAGACTTGTCACCCCTTTCAGGCCTGGGAACAGATCTTATCGGCTTTGCCACAAAATGGTACCTGCCTGGGTAAACACACATGCCAAACGGAGAGGCGCAGCCTCTGCTCAGCCTGTGTAACCTAATTCCAAAGGCAAACAGGCAATATGGCCACCAGGCTTAGGCTTCCAAAGCAAGTTTAATCACAGGCAATGATTTATCAACCTCTAAGACACGAATAAAAGACTGTTACATTGTCCCACGGCTCCCTTAAATCCCTGAAGAAAGAGCAAGAATATTGGTGAATATGAATACTTAAAAATTAAAGCAGTCCGTGAGAGCCCAGGTTAGAGGTTAATATCTTACCTTTTTCCATACTCTCATACATTGATGTGTGTTTGTTTTTTTAAAATAACTACAGTTGCATTTTGTCAGTGTGATTCACGTGAGTAGCTTCAAGAATCAAAATTAGCCGAGACCGGTTTGGCTCAGTGGATAGAGCGTCGGCCTGTGGACTGAAAGGTCCCAGGTTCGATTCCGGTCGGGGGCATGTACCTTGGTTGTGGGCACATCTCCAGTGTGGAGCGTGCAGGAGGCAGCTGATCGATGTCTCTGGCTCATCAATGTTTCTGACTTTCTATCCCTCTCCCTTCCTCTCTCTTGAAATTCAATAAAATATATTTTTTAAAAAATCAAATTATTTGAGTTGTAAATATGTGCCATTAGCCTTTAGCTCATTGTTTTCATATTAGCCTCCATATCCACTAGTAATTATCATGCTCTTTTTTCATTTTTAATTTAGGGATTATAACAACTTCCCAATATATGGGACATGAAAATTTAGCTCTATTTTACCCTCTGCCCAAGTTAATCCTGGCACATTTTTGGTTCTTCCCTTTTTTTTGCCCAAGATAACTATGCTTTAATTGTGGTTCAATCAGTTTTTAGCATTTTCATTAAAATGATTATATAAATGCTATTCAAAGTCGAACCATGTTGCAGATTTCTTTTCTTGAACAATCTTTTGGCTTTCCACAATTTTTTTTTCTTTTTTAATTAGTTTTCCATGTGCATATTACTAATTTTATCCCTAAATTCTTCTCAAGTATGACAGATCTCTTAAATACGTTCAAACACATTAGCTTACATAGAATATTTATCTTGAACAAATACTCCAAAGCCCTCTGGACTTCTTTTTCTCTAAAAAGAAGAATAGGCAGCCAGCTTATCTCTAGCCGCTCCCACACCACGCCGCCTGACTCACTGAGACCTCATGGCTAGAACAAGCTGCGTGGGTTCAGGCCATGGGTCTTGCATGGCTGACACTTTGGGACCTTTTTTGCCATTATCATGAGGACTCCCCATTGTCTACTCCTGTGCTGGATCCACTGTTCCCTGGATTCCATTTCTTCCTTGGTTTTCTCTCTCAGTGACATACATTCTCAAATATGGCCAATCATTTTTGAGACCTTTTAAGTTTGAAAATATCTTTATTTTACTCTCCCACTTAATGGATTGTTTGTCCAGGTATAACATTGCTCAATTTCTTCTAGTTTTTTTTTTGGGGGGGTATGCTTGTGTTGCCAGTGGAAATCAAACTTTTTCACAGGATTGCAAGAAAAGCATTTTATAGACCCATGTTTTGGGAAATTGTGGTATGACAAGGCTGCCCCTGAGTTTCCGATGTCTCATCTCACGGAAAAGTCCAATCTTGTCTTCATCAAGGCCAAAACAAAGGCCACTGTCCAGAGTTTCTGCTTCATATTAAAGCTTACTCCTTTAGCCAAGACCGGTTTGGCTCAGTGGATAGAGTGTCGGCTTGGGGACTGAAAGGTCCCGGGTTCGATTCCAGTTGGGGGCATGTACCCTGCTTGCGGGCACATCTCCATTGTGGGGTGTGCAGGAGGTGGCTGATTGATGTCTCTCATCGATGTTTCTGACTTTCTATCCTTCTCCCTTCCTCTCTGTAAAAAAATCAATAAAATATATTAAAAAAAAAAAAAGCTTACTCCTTTGGAACCCATGTGGTCTGTGGGCCCCCATAACTGCTAGACCTGCTGCTGGATGTGCTCCTAGGCAAGAGAGAGAATGTGCAAACAGGGTGAGTGCAGGTCACCAAGAGACAGAGCTTCTTTGTTCACCTGGGATCATAATCAGGAAATTGTTCATAGTAACCAAGCAACTTCCCAAGCTTTCAATGGCTTCTGATGGGTCCACCTCCTGACCAATGATCTTTCCCAGGTTAGACAGACGGGAATCTATGGTCAAGCACCTCCTCCTGTACCATTTTGACTACTTTTGCGCACATCTTTATCTCCCTCTGCTAACCCTACATTTTTGTATCAGAGGCCTGGCTGCTCCCTGCATGGGGGAAAGAGGGGTGTTCATCTCTTGGGAGGGTCAATGCTGAAGCTTTCTGGTCAAACAAACGGGCTCTGTGTCCAATTCCCTTTGCTTTCTTCCTAATATCTACCTACCTATGGCAACACTTGGAAAAGTTACCTTTTTTATTCTTGATTCTTTGTATGAAAAACTTCTTTTTTCTCTTTATACAGGACTTTAAAGATTCACTTTGTCCCCAGTAGTCTAAAATTGTGTTATAACACATTTTGACATGAGTGTATTTTTATCCATTCAACCTGAAAATTCCATTCTTTAATTCTGAATTTTTTGAGTTATTTCTTGAATGATGACTAACCTTCTGTTTTATGTCCTGTGTTTTTCCTGAGTTCCATTTTTTTAAATGTTATATCTTCTGGAATAAATCATATATTTTCCTCTTCTATCCCCATCTCTCTTTTTTTTATATATTTTCCTTCTGAATGATTTCCTCAGCTTTATCTTAAAACCCTCTCATTTAATGTTTTATGTATGCATTCATTTAAAAAATTTTTTCCTATGTGGTTTATGTTCTAATTCCTTAGACATGGTTCTTGTTCCATTGATACAAATTCTTCTTTCATCTCTTGTAGAATATTAATAGTAGTGTTCTGGAATTTTCATGTCTCTGCAGAGGCTGTATGTCTTGTTTTCTCATTCATTTTGGCCTCTGTGTTTCATGGTAAATGCTTTCCCCAAATGTCATGTTTAAGTTGGTATAGTGAAAAGCTTTGTGTAGCTGGAGAGATGTTTCATAAACTTCAGTATAAGATCATGTGGTTGGGCCACTTCATACTCCACTGTCAGTATTTATAGATTATTTCTCTCAGAATCAGATTGCCCAGAAAGTCCCCACTAGCCTCCGGCCTAGAAGGTATAAATCTAGATTCCCTGCATCCTGGAAGCTGTGAGAGGGGAAATATACTTCTATCCAATAATCCCTTTTCAGTGTGGCATCCATTTTTCAACTCTGTTCATGTTCTCCAATCTTGAGTTCTGCTATTTTACCCTCATAAGAGAAAAAATAACTTCCAATAACCTACCAAAATGTGATAGTGGGGAAGGGGGTGTGGGTCTCCCTAATTTTTAAATATACCTCCACCAGTCCTCTTATTTTGAACCCCCTCCACTGAGGTCCCTAATGCCTCCATGCATGGGGACTCTGCAGCTTCCTCTACTGTTGGCTTATATAATTCAGCTTCTCTGGGTCTGCTAATTCAGGTCCCATTTGCTTTTATATCCTCCAAAACATTGTTTTTGTTTTCTCCCATATTTTTTTAGCCTTGTGGGTGTCTGTCTTTATTTTTTTAGTTTCTAAACTATTATTCAAATTGACTTTTGAGACAGCAGTAGAGGAAAGTGCATGTGTACAATAAATAATCTTTAGACCTCTGCATTTACTTTTCAAAGTAAAATTACTGATTTGTCCTCACTGCATTTCTTACCATCTTATTTTAATCATCTTTGTCCATTATATCATTGCCTTCAAGTCTGATTCAGCGCAATGTATGAAGTAGCTACTAAGATATGGCCCTATCCTGAGTGTTATGGATATACAAATACAGGGGGAACAAACCCTCTCCCCTGAGGAATTTTTGTGAGAATAATAAGCAGTTATTTTGAAGTGCTCTGCTGAACTTAAATGTATCTTCCTGTTCTCAATTTTCCCATCTCCCTTTTGGTTGATTTAAAATTGCCATTGTTTACAGTTTTTCCTCAACTTCCAATGCCAGCAGCATGACAATAGCCCCTTTGCTTTGATATTCAATGTATGCTTATATTTCTCCTCCTATATTTATCCACTGCCTCCCTACCATGCACTACACTCAGTGGGTCTTCTTGCTCCTTTTTGCACTTAATACACACCTACCATGCAGACAACATTTAAGAAAAGTCTGTTCTTTCCATCTTTCCATCTGCGGTCCCTTTGTTCCATACAAGGATGAAAAGACATAATCTTGGTTGATGGAAGAATTTGCTTTAGTAGAGAGATAGATATATAGCAATAATTTTAAGATAGTATGGCATGTGCACTAATAAATGCAATTAGAAATGACTTTGTCTACAGAAAACTTCCTGCAGATGGTGGCAGCTGAGCTGTTTTGAAGGATGGTTATATCCTGGTTCTTTCTATAATATCCTGATTTTCAGTTATTCCATCACAATGTTGTGAGCATAATAATGCAGGGCCAGTGTTTGGACCGTGCTTGGATACTGTATGCCAATAGCAGTGCCTGGCACACAGTAGAAACTCAATAAATACCGAACAATGCAAAGGTAACAGGAGAAGCAGCAATTTGGGTTAAGACTATATTGCTTGCCAAACTTTCCCTGAATTCAATAGATAAATAGGTAACTAAAACCTATGGTAGATCCTGACTCTCCTGCAACGATTTTGATTAGCTCACATTACAATTTTATGCTTTACTAAAAAAACAACACATGTTTTTTAAAAAATCATATTTACTTTCCAAAATTTCATGGCTTGTTTCTGCTAATTTGATTGGAAGATATTGAACTTGATAAGACCTTGTAAGACACTCAACTATTTCTCCTCTTCCAAAATAATTCAATTTTTTGAAATTTAAAAGCACACAGAGAAATTTAGTACTCGTAACCTACAACTCAAACTGACCTCAGCAAGAAGGATGACAAATAACATGAGGGGACTCTGGTTCTGGGGGTTGGTTCTGGGTTACTCGGGGAGAACTTGAGTGGGAAAGCCTGGTTTCTGGGTGAACGGGAGACATACAGGCGGAAAAAGCCTGCCAAGGTTACTGGTTTATAAAGGAAATTGTTGATCTGAATGAACTCACATTCCATATTAATGCTGGATTTTAGGCAGACAACAGAAGGATCTATTGAGGATTTTTGAACTCACAAGCGCAGTGCAGAAAAGTGTGCTGCCATATTATTAATTTAAACACAAGTATCTCGATTAGTGGGGTTCTGATGCCAACTTTCAATTCCTCCTAGGAATTTTGGAGTACTCTATTCAGGGTGCTAAGAAAAATAGCTCCACTCAGCATTAGTCGGAATTTCTCTGTCTTGTGCTATCAGGCCCTGATAATCCTCTTTTAAAGAGTTAACAAAAGTGAATATGGGCTCACCAGTGCCCCCTGCGGATGAGATACCCAGTCTGTATTTCACCCCGGTCCTCCCACTTTCCCAACCAGACCCCCAAAGCATCAAGCTTTTCTAGCCCTTATTATTGGATTATTTGCCTCTTGTGTTTATATGATCTGCAGAATATCCAATGACAGTTCAGTTTCTAAAAGTATACTTCATGCCACCTTGTGTTCATGGCCAGCCTTGTACAGCACAGCACCTGGGCTCTGGGTGTGCAGCCCAGCTTCACACCTTCACACCTTCTTGCTGAGATACCTTGGGAGGAAGACTGCTCAGTGTCTCTGAGTTCAGTTGTGTCATCTGTAACTTAGAAATATGAATAGCACACACCCAACCTGTTAGTTCTAAAGGCAGAATGATGTGGTTCACGGAAGGACCTAGATCATAGATTGTAAATATTAGTTCCTTTTTCCTCTTTCTTCTTCTATTCCTACTTTTGACATCATTATCATTATTGTTTTATTTTTATTTTTAATATATTTTATTGATTTTTTACAGAGAGGAAGGGAGAGGGAAAGTTAGAAACATCGATGAGAGAGAGTCATCAATCAGCCACCTCCTGCACACCCACTACTGGGGATGTGCCCGCATCCACATGGAATCGAACCTGGGACCTTTCAGTCTGCAGGCCGACGCTCTATCCATTGAGCCAAACCGGTTTTGGCATTATTGTTTTATTTTTAAAGTATATTTTTATTGATTTCAAAGAGGAAGGAAGAGGGAGAGAAAGATAGAAACATCAATGATGAGAGAGAATCACTGATTGCTTGCCTCCTGCACGCCCCCTACTGGAGATTGAGCCTGCAACCTGGTCATGTGCCCAGATAGGGAATCAAATGGCAACCTCTTGGTTCAGAGCCTCAACACTCAACCACTGAACCATGCCAATCAGGTTCATTATTGTTATGTTATTTGCAGATATCTCACCCTAAGAACAGGGGTTACAGATGAAGAAACTGAGGCACATGAAGTATAAGTTCCTGGATAGGTCATGTTATGAGAAAGACATAGGGCTGTGATTCAAGTCTTCAGAGAAGATCAGATCTCTCTGATAAACGCTCTTAGAGTTTCACATACTTCTACTTATCCCACTGCAATGCTAAGGCAGTTGTGCGCTTGTTAGTTGAATTTCATTAACCCTTGACTGCCCTAATGGGAGAGCAGTTTTCTAGGTCCTAAACTCTGATTGAGCTGATTTCCAAATCCCCCACACAGATTGCAGGGTATGTCAAAACACCAAAGATAATAAATACTTGTTCGATATATGAATGAATGAGTGAAAGCCAGGTGTCTTTCTGATTTCCAGATTAGCTACTTTCAGATCTGGCTACCCTGTACTTCAGTTCGTTGGAAACTGGGTATCAGCTGCCTTGGGGGCACGATGTTGCTCCAATACAAAGGAATGTAAAATTCAAGCAATTTACTTTACCTCCTCATGTAGGCGAGAAACTAGATGTTTCTCCAAATCTATTGCAGTTATAGGAAATAGAATTTATGACAAAAATGGAGGATTCAGAACCATAAAATCTCTCAGAGGCTTCTGTCTAAAGATCGTCCTCCCCCAGTTCCCTTCTCTCCCTCTGCACCAAGTACGTGTCCACAAGTGGTAAGATGCTCTAGTTTACATTGCCCTCAGTCCAATCCTTGTCTACTGATGGTGTTGTTGACTATGAAATTTTTAAATTGACATTGAACATACATGTTAGCCAGATTCTGAGCTAAGTATTTCATCTGGGTTAGTATGAAGCTTTCTAGTCATCTGATGAGGTAATGCCATTGTATTAGCTCCATTTTATTAGCTCCAGAGGAAACTGCGGTGGTTTTATTTACCCAAGTTAAATAATATGAGTTAGAAACTGAAATAGTCCCCAGAGAATGACTATTTCTCTCTTGCCCAAGTGCCACATCTACCTGGCTGGCCTTGATGACTCCAGTTCAGTTCCAAATACTCCAACCTCCATAGAAACCTCCACCTGAGCTGTCACAGAATGCAACATAATGCTCTTTATATAGATGCAAATGTAAAAGGAGGTATAACTCTTTATGCTTGTCACTCTTTTAAAGCTATCAGACTTGAACTATGAAAGCAATACAATTTAAACTGACAGCTTAGATGTAATGAGACATAAGATGTATTGAACATGATTCATTTAGTTTAGTTTTCAGGGCAAATTGCAGAGAGGTGTATTTCACTTGACGAACCAGAGTGATTGCTTTCATCTCAGATCTGCTCCCCATTCTCCTGTCCCTTCAGGATCTGGACTCTGGCCTTTGCTTCGGGCCCATTCCCCAGCCCCTGCTCACTTTTTTATACTCTGCTACTCCAATAATGACACATAATGGGGAGTTGCCACATGCCTTTAGGTGTACACTGTTTCTTATGTCTTTGGGGCTCATCCTACATGATGAACTGCTAAAAAAACAACAAAAAAAAACACCAACAACCTGAAAAAGCGTTACCTCCTCTGAGAAGCCCTCCCTGCTACTCCTGGAAAATCTCATCTCCTAGGTCAGCAGTTCTCAACCTGTGGGTCGAGACCCCTTTGGGGGTTGAATGACCCTTTCACAGGGGTCGCCTAAGACCATTGGAAAATGCAGATATTTACATCACGATGCATAACAGTAGCAAAATTTCATGGTTGGGGGTCACCACCATATGAGGAACTGTATGCAAGGGTCGTGGCCTTAGGAAGGTTGAGAACAACTGTCCTAGGTTAATTGTGAACTTTGTACACATTTCTGAAGTTGAACTTATCTTATGCTGAAATTGAGTTGGGGCACCTGTTTTTCCAAATAACGATGAACTTCTCCAGGGCAGGGACAGTGTGCAAGCATGATCACTTTCCTCCCTCTATGAGAGTTTCAGAGAGGGACAGAACGTGCCCAAAGTCACACAGCTGGGTATCCAGGTGTGGCAAAGGTCCAACAGCATGATTACTATCCAAAGACCTGGCCTGACTGCTTGCTTTTACTAAAATAGGTTTCCAATGCTGGCCCGTTCCTTCTACCGGCTGTGTCCTTTGGTGACTTGGCACTTGAGGGGGGAGTCTCAAAGGCCAAAGTGCTGGTGACTTTATGTGGGACCTTGAGTTAACCCCTCCCTTGCTCTAGGCCTCAGTTTTCTCATCTGTCCCTGCGGGTGTTGGGCCAGATGGCATGGAGCCTCCTTTGATTCAGTCCCGTGTGTACGTGTGGCTCACAACACTAGGTGACTTTGTCATGTCAGCACCCCACGCTTTGCCAGAAGAGCTGAGCCTGGCTATGGAAATAGGCCGAGGAAAGAATGGCTCCTTCACACAGGCTGTTTGTGTGGGGCCAGCGTTATCGCAGGAGGAAATTGACTCAAGGAGATAGCACGTTAGTATCAGAGAGAGCCAGCTACCTAAGGGCAGCGCCTGCAGCCCAGCCCTCCATGCCAAGGGTGCCTCGGGCTGGGCAGCCGGCCTTCCTCTCACCCAGTGAAGATAGTGCCAGGCCTAGGATAGGCCACTGTGGGAAAGTGGGGGAATTTCTGGGATTCAAACAGGCTCGGTCCCTCTCTCTAGTCCCCGTGACACCCAAGCAGCCAGACCTCAGACTTTGCCAATTTACAGTCAGTGTTACAGAGACTTCCCCCAAAAAAGACCCTGCTGTTCCCACAGGCCTGGTGGTCTGTCCTGCGTTGGCCTTTCCTGGAATGGCCCTTCCACCCCATGCACCCAATACCGAAGCAGGGAGCACTGGATAGAGAGCATGGAAGCAGCTCCGTCCCATTTCTCAGGAGCATCAGAAAGGTGAATTTGCTGGGCCAAATTCACCTTAAGCATCAAATCTTGGCTCCAGATCACCTCTTCCAGGAAGCCTTTCTTGACTTCCCAGGGTCTGGTTTGGGGACCGAGCCTGGTATTTCTTTCTACCTTGCTGTCATCACTCTGTCTTTGTCCTGAGTTTTGAAAACTTTGAGAAAAGAAATCATTTCCCCCCTCTCACTCATCCAGGCATTAATAAAGCAAATATTCTTATGTGTTTACTCCTTGAGAGACACAAAATATTGGAGAAAAAAAAAGAAAATGATCCTCAATGTCATGGTACATATAGTCTATTAAGAGAGCTAAGTAGCCGAAACCGGTTTGGCTCAGTGGATAGAGCGACGGCCTGCGGACTAAGAGGTCCCAGGTTCGATTCCGGTCAAGGGCATGTACCTTGGTTGCGGGCGCATCTCCATAGGGGGCATGCAGGAGGCATGATCGATGCCTCTCTCATCGATGTTTCTAACTTTCTCTCCCTCTCCCTTCCTCTCTGTGAAAAATCAATAAAATAAAAAATAAAAAAAGAGAGCTAAGCAAATCATCATCCAATACATGGAAAACTAAAACTTGGCGAGAGGAACAGCAGCTACACAGGGCTCTCTCTACACAGCAGGAGATGTGGCGAGTCAGGTTAGTCAGCGGACTCTTTTCTGGTGAGGTGTGGATGAACCAGGAAGACCTGGAGTCACAGGCAGAAAGATCTAGGAGGATCACCCACATCTCCCTGATCCTTGTACCCTCAGCATTTCTCAGCGCCAAGGCCTCGAGTTAATAAATGTTTGTAAATATGAAAGCCGCATTTTCTCCACTACCACATTGGCGCTGAGACAGTGATCTGGTTACTGTCTGGTCCATTCGCTCCCATAACTGTTTCAGCGAAGACTTTCAGTTTACTGTCATCCTGGGAAGTATCCCTGTCTTGCCCATTCTGTTTCCCCTCCAGATGCATAGTCTTTGATGGAGCTCTCGCCTGCAGGCACAGCTATACCGTCAGCTGCACTTTCACATGCCCTCTGTCTGTAGGGTCTCCAAAATTCACCTGCACCGGCCTCTCTCTTTCTCCAAAGAACCCGCACAGATCTCTACCTGTTAAGGTCTTTCATGCCCGTGCGACAGTGGCCCAGCTATTGCAACATCCAGCTTACCGAGGGCTCATCTGAGCATGCTCCCTATTTCAACCAGGGCTTCCGGTCTCCAGGGGACAGGATTAGTTTCGGGACCCAGACAGCTTTGATTCGTGCAGCGGACCAGCCATGCCCGGCGCTGTCCTGAGACACTACCCAAACTTGCTTATTATTGAGTTCATCGCAGCCCCAAACACATTTGGTTAATCAGCGCTCTTTTTTTCCAAACTGGAGCCACTCTCATCAAGATTAAAAATGTGCCCCCATTGTAAGTGGCTACTGTTTCCAATTACATATGCTTCTCTCAGCCACCATGCAATCTGTTCACTTCATGCTGGTTTGCAAGAGCTGTTCGCACCAAACCATTGACAGCCACTATCTAAACTGAAACCATCTGCTTAGCCATTTGCCATGCACGGCTGGGTCTTGCCGGCTCACCCAGTTGAGGCCCCGTGGAGCAGTCCATAAAACAAGCATGAATTAACGCAGCCTGTTCTTATTAAATGTCTTGCAACTGATGGGAAGACGGACAAGCCAGTCTGGCAGGGATAATGGCCAGTCCTCGGAGCATCTGAAGACTTGGATGGACGCCAACAGCATCCCGCATCTCAAGAGCATCGAGTGTTTCAGGAGTGTGGCTGTGCTTAGAAACAGTTCGTCCATAAAAGCCTTTTTTAAAGACTTTGTGGTTTCTCCTTTCTTGAGAAATAGAGTGTGCTGGTGAGCTCTTCAGCCGGAACGTATACTCCTTCTGTTTTCCTTGATGCTGCTTAGAGGAGCACTCAGAAGGAAGCACGGAGGAGTGGCTAGGACTTCAGTGTAGCACGAGTGTATTGCTGTCACCGACTCCAGAGGGTCAGGGCAAGTAGGTTTTCTTTACTCCGATGGACAGTCTGCCCAGCAGTCACACCTGGCTTGTTCGGTGACCTTGGCTAGACTTCCATGCACTTTGTCTAAGGACCTTGGCCAAGGAAGTGAGCCTTCAGAGAAGAGGATATCTTGACCCACCAATACCAGTCACAGCTTTGTGATTAGTCGTTTTTCATTACATCAGAGAGGAAAACACCAGCTGTCAAACTCGAGGGCGCTGCCAGTGATTGAGACCATTTAGCTGACTCTGCCAACTCTGATCCCAGGTCAGCAGGCAGCTGGATGTGCATGTTGCATACCATTTCCTTAGGATTCTTTTGAGCAAGTTGAAGCCCTGTGATGCAGATTGCCACAGTGCTTTCTGGAAGGTTCTTATCAGTGCACCCTGAGGCCAGCAGGGCATGGACTTGCTGGTGTCTCCTAGCCTGGCTTATACTGCAATGAACAGCACGGAGGGTACTCAACGCTTAGTCTTTTAATGAACCCGAGGACAAGCTGGGAAGACTCAGCCCTGCTCTGCCATTGACCTTGGGTGACATTGGGTTAGTGGTGGCCTCTTGCCTGGGTCTCAATTTTCCCGAATGTGAAATGTGGGAAGCAGAACATATGATCGTGTCAGCCTTTTCAACTCTTATTTTCCTTGACACTTGGGGAGAATACAAAACCTCTTCAGGCATTAGGTGGCTTAGAATGTCAATTAGACAAATTTCCATGTGATCTCTCTAGTTGTATACAAAAAAGCCCCTGGGGAATTGACTTTTAGAGAGAGGTTAGGGTTTTTAATCTATCTTAATGTACTATATGGGAGATGTTACAAAACCATTTCTCTTTTCTGGCTCTGATTTTATCATCTGTAGAAAATAGATAACCTCACAGTATTTTTAGAAAGGTCAAATGAGATAACATATATAAAACATGGCGCATAGTAGGACCTCATCAAGTAGTTGTCTTTATAGAGGAAAATGTAATACTTCCCTTTCTCCCACGTTTTTTCTTAGTATAATTTTACTTTAATTTGAGGCGAATATATATTTATCATTATCAAGATATTGATCAACAGAATGCACACATTTAATGTATACATATTTTTGAGTTTGGACATATGCATACACCCATGATACCGTCGCCACAGTCAGTCAGGGTACTAAGCATATTCACCACCTCCAAAAATGTCCTTGTGTTCTGTTTTTATGTAGGTGGTAAGAGCATTTAAGATCTATGCTCTTAACATGTTGGAAGTGCACCATACTATACTACTAACTATAGGTATAGTGTTTTATAGCAGATCCTCCTCTCACTCTTGAATAAAAAATAACAGGGTTCCTTTTGGTTTGTTATATTCTACATATAAGTGAGATCATGCAATATTTGTCTTTCTGTGTCTGGCTTATGAAAGGCACCTCTAATTATTCAAAATACCTGAGCACCCAGAGGCCTCGGAATTCTGGCTTTTTATCCTAGGCACCTGCAGTTGCCAGTATGTTCTGGCTTCACCTCCCAGCCCGGAGCGCCATCCACCCACGTCCAAGAGTTTTCAGATTTAAATTGGATTTGAGAACTCCATGTTGACCCTCTGTATACCTAGAGGCGCTATTGCATAGGGTACAAATCTGTCCCTGACACCTTGAGTTGACCTCAGCGGCTTTGATGTGGCAACAGTTTACCAGTGTCCCTGTCAGTTCAGGGCACTGTTGGAGCTAAACACCGATTGATTAAATGATGGATTCACACTGCAGGTTTGCATCTGTTCGCCGTGCATTTACCAGTGTGGACTTCCTTGCGTGATAGGGTTACAGAGCTACTTCCTGCCCTTTGGAGTTCCTAGACTAGTGGGTGAGAGGCCCAGGTAAACAAATGCAGTGGTATCTCGAGATACGAGTTTAATTCGTTCTGTAACCTTGAGGCGTGGGAGACTATGAGACGCTCGAGTCGAGGTAAACTAGTGGGTTATGTGCAGCTGGCCTATCCGAGTGATTACTCCTATCTCAAATGTTGCTCGTATTTCAAAGCAAAAATCGCTCACTCGACGGCTCGTATCTCAAAAATCTCATGTTAGGGCACTCGTATTTCGAGGTACCAGTGTAATGGCAAGACGATGTGGTCAGTGCTATAATAGAGACGATGCAGTGAGCTTTGGGAGCAGTGGGGAGGAAGGGATTTGTTATGTGGGGAAGAGTTGAGACAGGCTTCCCAGAGGATGTGACTTTTAATTTAGATCTTAAAATTTGAATAGAAATGTGTTACATAGATGACGAGGAAGAGGGTGCTTGATCAGAGGCACAGAGATTAGAATAAAGTGTTTAGTTTATGTGTGGGGAAATCAGATAGGTTGCTTGGCAGAAATGAGACAGGTGTACAAATTGGGACAGGTGAAGGGCTGGGACACCATCCTGCAGGCTTCCAGTGCCTAATATGGTAGCACTAGACACGTTTAGCTCTTTACATATAAACTAATTAAAATGAAAGATTCTGTTCCTCGGTTGTACTAACTATATTTCAGTACTCAACAGGCTTATGTAGTTAGTAACTTCCATATTGGGTAGACCTTTTTTAAAGCATTTCATTGCATTTGTTTATTTATTTTAATTTTAAATCTTTAAAGTATTACATATATCCCCCTTTTCCCCTATTGACCTCTTCTAGCCTTCTCTGCCCCCCGCCACCAGGCCTTCTCTACACTATTGTCTGTGTCCATGGGTTATGCATATATACATACAAGTTCTTTGGTTGATCTCTTCTC
>PVJN01033748.1:0-23227 GCA_004026805.1 Lasiurus borealis | reverse complement strand
CCCGAAATTATATCCTAGACAAGATAATGAGTTGTTTAAAAATTAATTGTGTTTTTTAATGAGAATTATAAACTGCCCAAGGAAGACACAATGAAACTGGTCAGCAGCAGCAACTGAGGCGAGTGTACCCCTTTAGAGGAAAACTGTTCTGAAGATGCTCCCCTCTTAGAGGTCTGAAGAGCACCCAGGTTAAGATGGATGGCTCTCTGAGAGGTTGATTTCATCAGCTCTGTGGTGGGGACTCACTTGAAGAAAGAAGAGGCGCTTTGAGTCTCCCACTTTTTTCTTTTCATTTTTAAATACATAATCATACTCTGTGAGCCAAAGAAACATAGCAGGGTTATTGATTCTGACAAATAGGATCATAAGCATCCTCAGAGGAAGCAATGCCAAATGAAGCAGACTATAGAACAAGGTACGTCATAGTGATTCTTCCTTGAACTTCATGATTCTACTTGTATGCCCCCAAGGGTGTGATTCGGGCCTTAATGTGTCTAAGCTTTGTAACAACTCTATACCCTTTATGGTATTGTTACCTCTATTACATAGGTGAGGAAACTCTGAGCAGCAGAGTTATTGACTTATGCAAAATTACACAGCTGAGGAATAGCAGAGGTGGGACCTAAATACACCCTGTGGTTCCAGAGTCTGTACACCTCTTGTTACCATTGCCGTGCTAATGGCCTAAAGAACGGCATTGAATACATTCCAACTTAGTAATTTCATAATTCATTTTTATGGTTGAAGACATTAAACTGGTTGGCAAAGTCACCTGTAGATCGCTGGTTATGCTTAGAGGAGAGGGAAAAAAAAATCCCAGAGTAGATGTGCCTAACAGCAATACCCAGTATTTATGAAATATTTACTGCATGACAACTAATATACTAACTCATCTATTCTTTACCACAGACTTTGGAGATAGATACTCTTCTCACTTCTAATCTAATCAATAACTTACAAAATTGGTTCTTTGAGAGTTTAACTTGTCTAATGGTATATAGCTCATACTCCTGAGCTTACATGATAACACAAAGCATTTCAATGTTCGTGAATTGTCAACAGTAAAACCTTTCATTGCTCATTTGTCCTACCATTACTACATAGTTTTAGCTAAAATGTATTCCTTAAAGACGTGAAAACTAAGTCTTCAAATACCAAGGTTAAACATTACTGAAAGTTTTCCCAGCGGTCAACTGAAGGAAGGGATAACTTATTTACTCACTTTCATTTGCTTTTGAGCACCTCTACCCTGTAAGAAATAATATAATAAACATCACAGAAGGAAGACAGCTAACTCTGCAACTGATCTTTGTTGCAGATGACCAAAAAACAACAGCCAAATAAACAACCTAGCACTTGATTGCTATTTTTAGTGACAGCTTCTCTAAATGGAATGAGACTAAATCCATATTTATTTATTTATTTATTTATTTATTTATTTATTTATAAACTAGAGGTTTGGTGCACAGATTCATGCACTGGTGGGATTCCTTGGCCTGGCCTGCAGAGATCGGGCTGAAACTGGTTCTCCTTGCAAGAGGGCAGTTCTTGGGTAAGGCACCCCAGAACTGGGCTCCCTCCTTTCTGATTTCCTATGCATCACCAAAGAACCACATCTGTGAAATCAATTCACCTTGGCAGCTCCTGCATTGAGCATCTGCCCCTCGGTGGTTAGTGTGCATAATAGCTACCAGTCAGACTGTCACTTAGGCTTTTATATATATATATATATATATATATGTTATTGATTTCCTAGAGGAGTGGAAAGGGAGATAGAGAAAAAGAAACATCAGTGATGAGATTTAATCATCGATCAGCTGCCTCTTGCCTACCTCCTCCTGGGGACCACACCTGCAATCCTGACATGTACCCTTGACTGGAATGGAACCTGGGACCCTTCAGTCTGCAGGCCAGCACTGTATCCACTGAGCCAAACCAGCTAGGACTAAATTCACCCATATTTATTAGCCTCTCATTTTTCTACATATAAATTTATTTTTAAATTACAGTCTTTAAATTGAACCAGTGCTAAAACTAAAGACTACTGTGTGAGAGTCTCTAAGTTCACATGACTTCCTCGGGGAACACAATTGCAGAGTTCCCAATTTAACACATTCCCTTTCAGAGAACAACATCTCTTTGAGCATTTTGTGTGTCAAAATAGTAACAGACATTTTAGTACGAGACTATGGAATGCCAAATAACTGGCAATCTTATTCTTTTCTTACAAACAATATTTTAGCAGTCGTAATGTAGAATTCTGAATCTATTTTCCAAATTAATGGCATCTTAAAAGATAAATGTGCACTTCTGCGTAATGATAACCATGTTTAATTGGAGTACTGTACATCCACCCTGTGGAAGAAAAACTTTGCTATTCTTCCTTTTCCTCTTGAGGAAGGATAGAGTGCACTGTATAATCTGTCTTTGTTTGCGTTGCCACATGAACATGCATACATGCTAAGGGATGTAACCTGCATGGGCCAGTACCATGAAATAGAATCTCTGCAAAAGCCTAAAGCACTTCCTGTGAGTCTGTGCCAAAGCTGTAACCCACATGAACCAAATTAACTAAGTATGGGCTACCTCCCACCTCTGGAATTTTATATAACTCTTAGATTTAAGGCGAAGTACATTTTCTGATTATACTGGAATCATTTCCTGTGTATATGTCATATCTTCTCAAGCAGCTTTAAAACAATCAATTTGCCTTGTATTTAATGAGAACTCAATATAACATTTTTAATTAAAAAATAAATGATCCTTTTGTCTTTGCTGTAAGTTTGACATTTTCATAATGAATGATTTGAGGGAGGGAAGAGCAAAAGCAAGAGACACTTAAATCTCTATAACTAGTAGTCAAGGATACAAAACCTGCAACAAACTTAAATAAATAAATAATATGCACAGCCATGTACATGTGTATTTTAATATTGCAGCTTAAAATGCATAGTGATAGCTTATCTTTTTGTTTGTTTTGGAATGGGTATTAGAATTTGCTAGTGACAAACAATAGCCAACTTATACTTTCATTGGCCTACACAAAAAAAGTAAAAAAATCTTCAAAATTTCTGAATCTTTATTTTTAGACAAAATATCCCATATATTGGAATGGGGCCTCCTATCACATAAATATGTATTTTCACCAACTATGAGAATCACATGCATTTTTCCCCAAGAAAAAATCATTTTCTTTGTTAAATTTTAAGGGTGATATTCTTTGCCCAGTATGTGAAAAACCTATTAGACTGAAGAAATGTGCCAGGGCATATCTCTGCAATGCTGGTGATTCTCAGTCCCTTTGGAATTTACAGAGCCTTCCTGGACATTAAAGTGAAATAAAATCTGCATCAGAAAAGACACCAGGCCCTGGGAAGGGTGATGGGGAGGATGAGGTAGCTCATTTCTTCAGGGAGTTACACACTAAGTTCCCCAAATAAGGCAGATTGGCAGTAATTGCCGACTCACTAAAAAATAATGGAAAACACGTTGCTTCCCTCCTCTATTCTATTTTTTAAAAAATAATCTTTATTGTTGAAAGGGTTACATATGTTCCCCATTGGCCCCTTACAGCACCATCACCCCCTACTCCCTGTCCCAGGCCTTCACCACCCTATTGTATGTGCCCATGGGTTATGCACCACCAGGGTGAGTATTGTGATAGTGAAACCCACTGGATGAAAACCCTGGTTTTACATCCACTGCCTGTGTGACCTCAAGAAAAGGATGGGGTCACTATCAGTAAAATAAGGTTAAAAATAGTCAGTCCTAATTGGTTTGGCTCAGTAGATAGAGTCTATATACTGAAAGGTCTCAGTTTTAAATGTGGTCAAGGGCACATGTCTGGGTTGTGTGTTTGATCCCTAGGAAGGGTGTAGGGGAAGCAGCTGATCAATGATTCTCTCTCATCATTGATGTTTCTCTCTCTCTCTCCCTTCCTCTCTGAAATTCATAAAAATAAAAAAATAAAAAAACACACACACCAGAATCAGTTTTATGGTTGTATTCTGGGAATTAAAGAAGGTCATCCAAGTGACGCTTTTAGAAACATCTCAAGCACACAATAAGTCTTAGCTAATAGTACTAGCTCCTAGTACATATCACGAGTACACAGTACACATTAGGTATGCCTCTGAGCACTTTATATTAACTCATTTAAACTCCATGCCAATCCAAATTATTGTTACATCTATTTTGCAGATGAAGAAACCGAGTCATGAAGAAACTAATTAATTTTGTCCATGGTTATATAGCTCATACATGACAAAGTCAAATCAGCTCCAGGCAATTTGGTTCTAGGGACCAATTGTATCCATTGCAAATTTCTTAAGTTATTACTAGAGGCCCAGTGCACAAAATTTGTGTACAGGGAAGGGGGTTCCCTCAGCCCAGCCTGAACCCTCTTCAATCTGGGATTCCTTGGGGGATGTCCGACTGCTGGTTTAGGCCCAATCCTTGGGGTTGGGCCTAAACTGGGATCAGGCCTAAACCAGCAGTCAAACATCTCTCTCACAATCTGGGATTGCTGGCTCCTAACTGCTCACCTGCCTGCCTGCCTGATCGCCCCTAACTGTCTCCTCTGCTGGCCTAGTCACCCCCAACTGCCTGCCCCTTGCTGGCCTGGTTGCCCCAATTGCCCCTCCCCACTCCACTTCCCCGCCTACCTGGTCTCCCCATGCAGCCTGCTGTTGTTACTGTTACTGTGACGGTGTCCCGGACAATTTTCATATTCCTCTATTATTAGATAGATTACTAGTATGTCTGCTTAAAAACCTCACTGCCTAACATGCCTGTTATAATCGACACATATGTAGAAGAAATTACAGTATGAGAATTCTTAGAAAAATGCATATGTTATGTGGATTACACAAAGGCATAGTTCTTGGTAGTACCTGGGGAATTGCTAATTTTTTTCTCCTCTTTCTCTGGAGAAAATCAATACTAGCTAATATTGTTTGTAAAATGTTAATATTGAATATATTTTCTGCAAGGAACAGAGAGGCATATTCATATCCATCCTCTGAACCCTCATGTAGGATAAAATAAATAACCAGTGTCAGTTTTATGTTAACAATGAAAGAAATCACAGTTTATAACTGATGAGAGATACTTATGGGTTATTTGAAAAATAGGACGAAGGCCAATATTCAACACAGCCAAAGATAATTGAACTCACTTCTAAATTAGTATTTTAATTACTATATTAAATAGATCTGCTTTGCAGAAAATACAATAATGAATGTATCCATAAAGAAAAAAAAAACACAACATTCTGGGTTTTTACTTCAGATGAAATTGTGCTGAAATGATGAATTTCACCTCCAGGTGCAGGAGTACAAGTTATGTATTTCCTTGTTCAGCAGCTAGCCCATGCAATAAAATATGATAGAATATGTAATCCACTGGTTTATAAAGAAAAGAATTCAAGAGCGAAAATGTGAAAATTGAATATATTTTTAGACCTGCTCATGATTAATGAACCCAAAGAGAAATCTGTAATGAATGCTTAGAAGAACCCTAATGTGAGTATACAGTGAAAACAATGCAAATTATTACCTGTTTTCTAATGATGAGGATCATCTTGTGCATATCAAATGAAAAAGGCTGCTATTGCCAAGACCATTTTGGCTCAGTGGATAGAGCATTAGCTTGCGGACTGAAAGGTCCCGGGTTCGATTCTGGTTGGGGGCATGTACCTTGCTTGTGGGCACATCTCCACTGTGGGGCGTGCAGGAGGTGATCGATGTCTCTCTCTCATTGATGTTTCTGACTCTCTCTCTCTCCCTTCCTCTCTGTAAAAAATTAGTAAAATATATTTAAAATAAAAAGAAAAAGGCTGCTATGAAAAAAGATATAGAATATATGTCAATTTAACATATAAACAAGCTCCTAAAACATTATGCATATTTAAAGAAAAAATATCCAAATCAATTGCTTTCAGGTATGTTGAAATGGCATTATCTTTGATGTTTCTAAGTGGAAATGTCCTCTCCAGGATAGAAGTTTCCCCTATACTTGCCTTTTTCCTTGCCTACTAGCTCCTTTCTCTTTCATAAAATGATGCTATAATTTCTTTTAAAGGAGACAAGAGGGTTTTTTTCTCTTATGCCTCCCCCTGATTTTGGGTTCATTCATTTCTGAAACCTTAAGAGAACTCGGTTTCCCAAGTCCTCATTCCCTTGTGGGCCTCTTCATGTCTGCATGGGCCTCATCCCTGCAAAAAACCCAAACTCCTGTCAAGGCCGCCGGGGAAATGCCAGATTCAAAGCCTGACCTTTCTAGACCTTTCCGCATTATCTGTTACTATAGACTGCTAACATTTTAAATCTCTCCTCATTCCCAATTTCTGTTACTTATATTCTTCCTTCACTGCCTACATCCTCTGTCTCTTTTGCGACATTATATTTGTATAAATATAAACCATACATATATTTTATAATAGCTAGTTTATGTAATGTTAAATATTAGATGCATACATAATAAAAATATATAAGTGTGATAAACATAAATATTAGTTATACTAGAGGCCCGGTGCATGAAATTTGTGCACAGGGGTGTGTGTCCCTGTGTTCCTTACAAAGCTGTGTCATCCCAGAAGACTGATCTGAGTTCTCATTTACAACCTTTTTTTTGGTGAATTTACTGACATTTCTTTTTTTTTTTTTTAATTTATTTTTTTTATTTTATTTTTTTATTAATTTTTTATACATGTCTCCCCATGCCCCCCCCCCTCCCAGGCATACCCCAACCCCCCCAGTGTCTATGTTCATTGGTTATGCTTATATGCATGCATACAAGTCCCTTGATTGATCTCCCATCTACCCCACCTAACTTTAATCTTCCTGCTATAATTTCACAGTCTGTTTGAGGCTTTACTGCCTCTGTATCTAGTTGTCTCAGTTATTCCAAAATTCACACATCAGTCACCTCCATCTTCATACCTCCTCAAGCTCCTAATCCGTGGGCTCCAATCGTTCTGCACTTGCTCTAAAGAATGTGCTGCCGCTACTATAACCCCACCTTCCAGAATATCCATTTGGTTAGTTCAATATTAGCAATAGTCATTCAGCCAATATTCAAACCCGAACAGTTTGTGCTGTGGTTTTATTCCCTATTTGTCTACTGCCTTATTGAATGTTCTATAGCAGGTAGTACAACTATAAATAAGTGATAGCCTATCAGCTTGAGTATCTGTGTGACTCTACCCAGAACTTCTGATGATAATCAATATAAGTAAGTATACAATAACATTTATAATATAAATAAAATTTCATATATTTGTATAAATATAAACCATACATGTATTTTATAATAGCTAGTTTATGTAATATTAAATATTATATGCATACATAATAATAACATATAAGTGTGATAAATATAAATATTAGTTACACTAGAGGCCCGGTGCACAAAATTTGTGCATAGGGGTGTGTGTACCTCAGCTCAGCCTGCACCCTCTCCAATCTGGGACCCCTCGAGGGATGTCTGACTGCCCCTTTAGGCTTAATCCTACCTGGGGCATAAATGGGTAGTCGGACATCCCTCTCACAATCCAGGACTGCTGGTTCCTAACTGCTCGCCTGCCTGCCTGCCTTCCTGATCACCCCTTAACCACTCCCCTGTCAGTCTGATTGATGCCTAACTTCTCTCCTGCCAGTCTGTTTGCCCCTAACTTCCTTCCTCTGTAGGCATGGTAACCCCCAACTTTCCTCCTTTGCTGGCCTGGTTACCCCTAACTGCCCACCCCTGCATACTTGTTCACCCACAACTTCCCTCTCTTGCAGGCCTGGTCCTTCACAACTGCCCTCCTCTGCTGGCCATCTCGTGATGACCAACCTGTGTCCACATGGGGGAAGCCATCTTTGACCACATGGGGACAGCCATCTTGTGTGTTGGAGTGATGGTCAATTTGCATATTACTCTTTTATTAGCTAGGATAGAGGCAGGGTGCATGGGTGGAGGCCAGCTGGTTTGCTCTGAAGGGTATCCCAGATCAGGGATCTGGGGCATGGAGCCACCTGGGCGAGAAGTCTGTGGTGGTTTGAAGGCTGGCCATGCCCCCTGGCAACCCAAACAGAGGCCCTGGTATCTGGGATTTATTTATCTTGATTAATTAAAACTTTGTAGCCTTCAGTGGAGGCCTGGGCTGGCCAGGGTATGAGAAAATGTTGGCTTCCTCCATTGCCAGGTACATATTATTTGGGTTAATTTGCATACTCGCTCTTGATTGGATGGTAGGCATGGCTTGTGGGTGTAGTGGAGTGATGGTTAATTTCCATATTATTCTTTTATTAGATAGGATTTCAGCCATGAGTATCTCCAGGTTGTTATGTAGTATGACTTTTTCTATTCTCACTAAATGTACCTTTCTTAACCTCATATTTCTTTCTAGATACTACTCTCTTTACCATTTTCTATAACCTTTCATAGCAAGTTTGTCTCAAACCATTGTGTACAGGGGAAGTTAACTTTCTCAACTTGCATTCTACCTAAACTGAGTACTTGAAAATAGCATATTCAAATCTTCTTTTTACTCAACAGAACCTATGATTTTCAAGTGACTTATCTTGTCCAACTCAATAGTCATATCTTAGTAAACTCAAACACTTGGTAGCATTTGAAAAATTCACCACCTTCTCTTCCTGTACTTGCTCTTTTCTTTATACACACAATCTCCTGTCTTTTTATCTCTTCTGGGGTCTTTTCTCCTCTTCTCAATCATGTTAGAATGACATGGAGCTTTTGTCTTTTTTGAGCTGTTTCTTCTCTAAATGGTCTCAGTTATGCCCTAGCTGGTTTGGCTCAGTGAATAGAGCATCAGCCTATGGACTGAAGGGCCCTGGGTTCAATTACAATCCAGGGTATTTGCCTGTGTTGCAGACTCGTTCACCAGTTGGAGGCATGCAGGAGGCAGCCAATCAATGATTCTCTCTTATCATTGATGTTTCTGTCTCCCTCTCTCTCTCTTTTCCTCTCTGGAATAAAAATGAATAAATAAATGGTCTCAGTTACATTTACTTTAAAATAACTACTGTGTGCCTGCCTGTTGTAGGTACTAAGTATTCAGCAATGAGTAGAGAGACAAAAATCTCTATACTCATAAGGCTGCCATTTTAATTGGGAGACAGACTGGATAAATGAGATAAAAAGCAAATAAAGGAAAGGATAGACTCAGGTAGTGTGAAGTGCATTTCTAAAATTGGATTTCTACATTTGACTGGACATTCTAATTACCAAAATGAGATTTTTCTTGGCACTAAAATTCAGTGGAGGACTGAATTATTTAATGATGACTGAAAAAAATACTGAGATATTTCTGAAATTTTAACCAGAATCAGGGAAAGAAAAGAGCAGGAACAAAAGGTTTCAGCAAAGACAAAAAAACAAAGGGGGGTTTTCCCTTGCTTGATCCTCTTCATTTCAGTGCTTTCAATAAATTATTATACATGTTGCTGAAATAATAATAATATTTTGCTGTCTTTGTGGTTATGCTATTTTGTTGCTTTCAGTGTGGTGTTATATTACTTACCAAGTAATTCTCTAAAATGGTCAATCAAATAAAGTCACTCATCTATTCTACTTGATTCCCATTGTGTTTTGAATAAAATCCAGTTCCTATGACAAATTATAGAGGGAATGGGGTGAGGGGGAAGAGATTAATCAAAAGACTTATATGCATATATGCATGACCCATGGACAGACAATAGTGCAGTGAAGGCCTGGGAAGAGGGCAGTGGCAAGGTAGTGTGAGTCAGTGGGGGAAAAAGATAAATTCAACAAAAAAGATAAATTCAACAATAAAGATAAATTCGACAATTAAGATAAATTAAAAAACAAATCCACTTTCTTACCAGAGCCTACCCAAATCGATGTGACTTGAACCTCTGATTGACTCTTCAGACTATAGTCTATCATTCTTTTCCTTGCTCATTGTGATGCAGACCAACCAACCTTTTTCTTATTCCTGAGATAGTCCCATTGAACTGGAAATAAACATGCTTCTGATTCTTTGGATTTGAGATTCTTCCTGGAATATTCTTTCTAAGGACCTATAGATGCTTTTTGTGGGTTTTAAATTCAGATTGCTATTCAATTGTCCACTGCTCAGGCAGGCTCTGTATGTACCATCTCACCACCTGACCTTATTTAATACTATTTCCACTCTAATACATATTTTTAGGGGCCTTTATAAATACAATGTATGGTCACTTTTATATCCATGAAAGCATTCTAGAGTAAGAATGAAGAAAATCATGAATTTGAGGCATCTGATGCAAACGGTAGAGGTATTTCCATGAAGGAAAGTCAAATCTAAATTATACTCTATCGACTATTGCTTGGGACTTTCTCTCGGCTTTGCCATCAGTAAGATGGAGAACCTCAGGAGCTCCTTGGAGAGAAAGGGATGCATTCTTCACTGCCTGACCTCTGGCAGGGGCAGCGGATCTGATTTTCCCAATACACTTACCCAGAAATCTCTTTATCCTAATTGGAGGCCTAGAAAACATCCTTCTTTTCTACCGGCCGCAGTTTCTCTGGGTTCCTGCATGGATCTGTTATCATAGTCCCGGAAGGTAAGGAGAAGTGGTGTCCTCAGTACATTAAAGCTTATATTTTTCTTATGTTGCTCATGATGTCTCATCATATCTGTGGCAAGGAAAAGGATTGTGATGGCAAAGCAAATGATGGATGGCCAGCATTCTAAACAAACCTCATCCGAGAACCAATGAAGTGCTGCTTCTAGCATTTTGTATGATAATGAAGAAAGCAAGTGAAGGAAATACAATTGTCCATAAACTGGATTAGTAAGTGATTCCTAGCAGATTGGCTTTTGAAAAGAATGTTTGCAATGGCTTTTTTTTTTAATTTTTGAGGCACGATTTAATTCTTTATTTTATTTATTTTTTTAAAGGAATACATGGTCTTTTTTAAGGGCAAAGTAAAAATAAAATCTTTTTGAAAAGTTCAAATTCATTTTTCACGGCTGCAAGTCTGAGAGCTAAAAACTTAATTTCTCATGACAGCCCTTCCCAGCAAAATTTATGTGGGGTATCTACATTTTATAAAACTACTTCTTGAGCTCCCTAGTTTAATCTCGTGAGAAAATTAAATAAATAAAGGGATTGGACAGATTTCATTATCTGCATTGACTTTCATTTTCTTAGTTATAGGATTAGTGGCCTGGACAGATAGATCTCTAAATTTCTTTCATAATCCATAATCTATATTTCTACAATTTATATTTTTCTTCTTTGCCTTTGGGGAGTTCCGACTGTCTGTGTAATTTGGTTTCAAATGTAGTAATTTCAGTCTATAAAATGTTGAGCTTTACTGATCTCAAGTGGCAGTTCCTCACTTTTCAATATTTATTCATTTAACAAGTAAGACCTTAAATTTGTTATGTACAGAGCATAATAATAAGTGTTTCAGCTACAATGGTGAGAAAGACATCCGTGTCTCTGGAAAAATGACATTTTTCTGAAGGTTACAGGCAAAAATGACTCAATTCCTAGGATAACAAACATGCCAAAAATAATCATTAGTTTAGGGGACTCTGGGAAGACAGTTTCATTTTTTAAAGCTTCCTGAAGGACAGGAGCCATCAGGAGATGTAGTAATGATGATTAAGAGTCAGATGAGGTGGGGCATTGAGAAACAATATAGTGCCCACACTGAACAAGCTATGTAACTTTGGTTGATCTGTGTCCCAAAATTATAAAAAAACACAACAAACAAATAAGAAAAAAACATGGATGGTTATGAGGATTAAAAAAAAATGTTGATAAGAAAATTGCAATAAATCCTGTTATATATTATCTTAAACATTTAAAAAAATTGCCCTTACTAGTATTGATAATATTTTTCTTTTCTTTTTTTTTAAATATATTTTATTGAGTTTTTACAGAGAGGAAGGGAGAGAGATAGAAAATCAGAAACATCTATGAGAGAGAGACATCAATCAGCCACCTCCTGCACGCCCCACAGTGGAGATGTGCCCCCAAGCAAGGTACATGCCCCCGACCGGAATCGAACCTGGGACCTTTCAGTCCGCAAGCCAACACTCTATCCACTGAGCCAAACCGGTCTTGGCAATAATATTTTTCTTATAAGAGAAAAAATTGCAGGAGCAAAGGCTCAGAATCAAAGGATGGAACATAATTTCATCTGACTGTGTAATATTGGTTGAAGTCTATGGGGTAAGTAGGTATCAGTCCAAGAAGAGCCTTATATTATCCTTAAGGATTTACAACTTTATCCAGAAAACCAATGAAGGGCTTTAGGTGAGAATACGACATCTGCCAGGCCAGTGTTGCTCAGTGGTTGAGTGTCAACCTACGAACTAGGAGGTCACAGTTCAATTCCAGATCTGGACACATGCTTGGGTTGCAGGCCCAATCCCCATTGTGGGGCATGCAGGAGGCAATTGCTCAATGATTCTCTCTCATCATTGATGCTTCTCTCTCTCCCTTCCTCTCTAAAATCAATACAAATTTTTTTTTTAAAAGAATGTGACCTCATTAGTTCTGTCTTATAGAAAGATCCCGGAGATCATTGCATGGAATATCAACTAGAATCTGAATCAAAAGAGTCAGAAGAAAAGAGACCAATCAGATGGCTTTCATAGCTATCCAAGTGAGAGACAATGATGACCCAGTTAGTTCGTGTGCCTGGAGTACTTGGATGGAGAGATATTAAAGATGAAGGAGCAATATCAGGTGTGGTACTATATGGATATGGAGGATGAGAGTGAGGAACAAATCTAGATGGTACTCAGGATTCTGATTTAAGCAAATAAATGAGTGGTAGAATTAGTCGCTAAGAAGAAGTCTGAGATAAAAGGGGATAATAGGAATGAGTCTGGGACATATTGATTTTGAAG
Source organism: Lasiurus borealis (assembly GCA_004026805.1). Taxonomy (NCBI): domain Eukaryota; kingdom Metazoa; phylum Chordata; class Mammalia; order Chiroptera; family Vespertilionidae; genus Lasiurus; species Lasiurus borealis. The sequence continues at coordinate 10,347 of PVJN01033748.1, read as the reverse complement.
TTTCACAACCACCAGGTGGTGATTGTTGGGAAATAGGCCTAATGATGTCACTGGAATCAATCCATATCAGTTTGTAAAAGCCAGTTTTAATATTCAGGAAGCAAGCTAGTTGTTAAACTAGAGGTATTTTGAAATGTGCGATACAGGGGTTACTTACTCCACAGGATGATCCAATATTCCTTTCCTCTTAGGGAGAGCAATTCGATGAGCTCGCCACTGCATTTATTGATGTTGAGGGATAGCTCTGGCCCGGGGAACAGAACTTAGTGATTACCAATGTGACATAATTGCAGTCATGCATGTGAACACAGTAATTCCAGAAAACCATGCCAAGTCATAAGGCTAGCCAAGGAAGAGGTTCTAAATACCATCCCAACAGCAGGGGATTCTGGGAGGGAATCAGGGAAGAATGGATGAAAGACAGGAGAAACTGCTGCGATCTCTGGGTACACAAAGGCAAGGAAAGAAAGCATTCAGGCTTGAAGGAATAGAAGAGAAATGACAATATGCCTCTTAATGAAACAAATTTATTTTGTGTTTCTGCTTAAAACATGGAATAAATCACAACAAAAAAGCCAAATAGAAAATGAAAATAGATCAGCAAACAGAAATAGGTTCCTCACACATAGTTAATATCTGCAGAGGTTTTTTTTTTTTTTTTTCTCCCTAAAATAACATGGAAAAGGTATTCATGCTCATTTGATAATGCCTATAATGGTGTTGGTGCTTTAAGCTCTTAGAATCTTTCATTAGCCAGATTAATGTGCTGTTAGCATTAGGGGGGAAAGTCAAGGGCAAACTGTTTGCTGATCTGTCAGGTATCACTCAGAAGTAGCTATCTCCTTACTTACTATGGCACATGTGTGTATCAGATAAACAGTTTCTTCAGCTTTATAATGTAAAAGACCCTTTTCCCTATGCAGACCACATAAAAAGAGACTAAGAGCATAACTAGTTATTTATTAGAAAGCCAGAGATGAGCATCAAATTTAAAGTCTGCTTGTCCAGAATAATTTTGTTTTACTTAAGAATGCATTTTTTTAAAATATATTTTATTGATTTTTTACAGAGAGGAAGGGAGAGAGATAGAAAGTCAGAAACATTGATGAGAGAGAGAGATTGATCAGCCACCTCCTGCATACCCCACAGTGGAGATGTGCCCGCAAGCAAGGTACATGCCCCCAACAGGAATCGAACCTGGGACCTTTCAGTCCGCAAGCCGACACTCTATCCACTGAGCCAAACCAATCTCAGCAAAGAATGCTTTTGATTACAAATACCAGATGCATTTATATTCATTTGGAAACAGGGTATGTTTCTCCTCAAACGGCAACAATCCGAAGGCAGATGTATGCTGATATTAACTCTGGGACTCTGGGTTTCCTTTTCCCTCATGGTCACAAAAGGGCTGCTGCATTGTGTCTGAGGTTCCAGGCAAAAACAAAGAGGCAGGGTAGGTGGACCTGGGAACCTCTCTGAGTATGGTTTCTTGGACATAACTGTATCATGTAACCTCTCCTAGCTGCAAGATAAACTTTCTAGGCTTATATTATACACTACAGGCCTGTTGCATGAAAATTCATGCACTGGAGTGGGGGTGGGAGGACTCTCAGCCCAGCCTGTCCCCTTTCACAGTTTGGGAGTCCTCCGTGGCAGAAGGTGACCCAGTGGGCAGGGGAAGGTGATGCCCTATCACACCTCTGCTGCTGCCACTGCCGGCAGTGCAAGCCTCAGCCAGCTCTGGTTACCTGGGCCTCAGGTGGCCCTGGGTGGCTAAACAGCCACCATCCGAGGCTTGCCTTTGCCTTAGGCCAGCCCTGGGTGGCTGGGGAGCTGAGAGGACTGGGCAACACCATCTTGGGGTTGTGGGCACTGCCATCTTTGATTTTAAGGCATGGCAGTCAATTAGCATATTCCCTTCTTATTGGCTGTGGGCGCCACCATCTTTGTGGGGGTGTGACACTTAATTAGCATAGTCCCTCTTTATTAGATAGGATATTTGAACAACAGGAGAATTGTTTGAGGACATTGTATGAGCCAACATATAGTTTCTGCTTCAACTTTCTTTCTTCAAATGCAGGAATGGCACAAGCTAGAGATAGTGATGGTGAATAAGGAGATAAATAAGAAGATAGCAAGGAGCTCATGGCACCAGACATAACTGAGAGCTTTCAGCTAAATCAGAAGGCTTGTTCCCAGAGATACACAGTTAGCAAGTGGAATGTGCTCTGTACAGCTGGGTCAGGGAAGAAATGGTGAGGGCATGAGGGATACCTTTGGCATGCATGGTAGTAACTAAGCCCTTTGAACACCCGAGTACTATGATTAGATTGTGCAGTGCCTGCAAGCACCATTTCAAATGGAAGCAACAGGAATTTACCCACATTCAGGGGAAATGTGGAGATGTGCTATAGCCAGAAACAAAAGAGAATTTAAATAGCCAAGAAACAGAACAATACACTGCTTCCTGTAAAGCTTAAAGCACCAAAACTGGTTTGGCTCAGTGGATAGAGCGTTGGCCTGCGGACTGAAAGGTCCCAGGTTCAATTCCGGTCAAGGGCATGTACCTTGGTTGTGGGCACATCCCCAGTAGGGGGCGTGCAGGAGGCGGCTGATCAATGTCTTTCTCTCATCAATGTTTCTAACTCTCTATTCCCTCTCCCTTCCTCTCTGTAAAAAAAAATCAATAAAATATATTTAAAAAAAAAAGCTTAAAGCACCTTTCGTATTGTTCCTCCCTGTCAATCGCAAACAGAGAGAAGAAGCGTCAGATGACGTGGTAGCCTGCCAGTGACAACATCTGCTCCCTACCGCAAGCACAGCCATTGGCTTGGCTAAAGAAATGTGGGACCACAGGGAAATCACTCTGGCAAATTTATTGACACTGCTCTGATGTTTCAGTACTAAACCTAGGAATTGAGTTATCCTATGAAACAGATAGCTGTTTGCAGGACTGTGCCACAGTGGGCTCTTGGAATTGAGTTATTTAACCAACTACTTTCATTCCTAAAATGATTCTGACTGACTCATGATGATTGACTAGGATTTAATGAGACTATTATCACATTACACTTAGGATGGCAGAGCCTCTATTTCTCCAGTAATTGCAGCATTTGTGTTTCTCCTAGGGATTCTGCATAGTAATGGCCTCACTATTTTGTGACACATACATCTTGGACAACCCTGCTCTTCCCGAACCTGGGCATGGCAATTTATCCACCTTGTCAAATTAGAGCCATTTATTTACCAATGTTTCATCTTCAATTCATTTACTTCATCAGATGGACTTAACACAACAGAATTTTTTAAAAAATATTTACAGCGTCTCCCTGGATATCCATATGGAATGAAATCACATTATTTTAATGTATCAAGGCGACACACAAATAAAAATGAAACTCCTATTTTACTTTCACTGATACAGATGCTCGATAAGCATCCTGTTCCCCAATGGTTTAGAAATTTGTTCTGAAACACGATTTATATAACAAATATAAAGTGCATGAATGTGGTAGTGAAACATTTTGAATGTTAACACCTTTTAATATTAACATACTTCACCTTAGCTGGTTTGGCTCAGTGGATAGAGCATCAGCCTGTAGACAGAAGGGTCCTGGGTTCCATTTCAGTACCTTGGTTGCAGTACCAAGGGCAAGTACCTTGCAGTACCAAGGGCAAGCTCCATTTCAGTACCTTGGTTCAGTACCAAGGGCAAGTACCTGGGTTGCAGGCTCCTCCCTGGCCTGGGCCCTGGTCAGCAGGAAGAAATTCCTAGGGGTAAAATAGACTAACTGGCAACAGTAAATAATTCCCAAAACATAAAATAATGTCTAAGTAAGAAATCTTAAAATTATTGGTGTTAAATTTGTTGAGGTCATAACCCTTGTTTCCTATTTCAGTCATTGTAGAAAGGGACAATTTCCACAACTTATATATAGCTTTAAAATAAATAATTCTTCTCTTTCCACAACAAGCTGGGGCCATTTATCAATCCTAGAAACACTGTCAAGAGCAAAAAAGGAAATACAGCTGTGGTGATGCTATTGATACCCCAGATGATGACTCAAGATGTAGACCATATGTTATGATGAAAAAAAAAAAAAGGAACCCGGCTCTAAAGACTCCACAATTTGTGATATCTCAGACACAGATGCTTTGAGAAATACAGCCATTTTCCAAAACTGTAAGACAACAGAAACACTAAAAAAACAATGACAAGAAATTACAACCTTCTAAGTGCAAAAGGCACTGGCAGTATCTAGTTACATCGCAGGGGAAATGGTATTTCTGAAATGCATCTGCAAACTTGTGATTGGCATGTTATTTTCATCTGACTTTTTAATCCTATGACTGCTTCTTAAGCACTAAGTGATGAAAAACATTTTTTGAAGTGAGTACAAGGAATTATCATGCAAATGTACACGACAAGGTGTACAACTACCAATTTTAGTTCTTGCTGTAGTATTTCTTCCTGAATGTATCCTTTCTTTTTCATTTTCAGTTCTACAAACCATTAGTCTTTTGGCCTCCATATAAACTTAACTGGCTAACGGCTCCAAAAGTAATTTCTCACGCTTAGTATGGCATCCAAGGCCATCTATTGGTTCATCCCAATCTGTCTTTTTAGTCTTATTTTTCAAAACACATCCCATCTGTCGTACTTCAGCCACATCAAGGTTGTAATCTATCTATTGAGATCCGCTCATTTTTCAAGGCCCAGATCTTGTCACCTTTCCCATTTATTTTATTTTTCCCGAATATCTTCTCAATATCCATATCTTCTTTCTTTAAGACCCTCAACACTTGTTGTTCCTCTTTGGTAGATAGTATTTTTATGATTATTTCCTGCCTGTACTTAATCTGTTAGGCTACTATATTAGAAAGCCTGAGAGGTCAGGAATATGCCATTTACTTATAGAATATAGAAGACTATTATTCACAAAAATATTCTATTAAATTCAATGTCAATAGCTCTGGCCAATGGGCTCAGTTGGTTGAATATCTTCTCATTCACTGACAGGTGGCTGGTTCCATTGATTCCCGGTCAGGGCACATGCCCGGTTGTGGATTCAGTCCCAGTTGGGGTGCATGTGGGAGGCAACTCATAAATGTTTCTCTCTCTTTCTCTCTTCCTCCCTCTCTCTCTAAAAGTAAATATAAAGTATCCATCGCATAGAAAAACTGCTGTTTGAAATTTTAACCTTGCTATTGGCTTCTGTGAATGTTTGCTTGCTTAAATAATAAGGAAAATGAGACTATTCTCACTTCAGAGAGGTTGTTAACCCTTTTCTGGACAAAATGATCAGTGCTGGCACCAGGCCAGGCCTTTGGTTGAGGTCTCAAGGCTTCAGCATATAGGGGCCCTTTAAGAACTTGCAAAGGGGCGGGAAACATCCCATATTTGAGAGACAAAGAAGGTAAATACATATAAATACAGAAAATTTCTGCAAGTTGGGGCCCAGAATTTGAGAAACATTTTCCTCTAGACCAGTGGTTCTCAAACCTTCCTAATGCCACGTCCCTTTAATGCAGTTCCTCATGTAGCAAGGAAAATAATTTTATGGTTGGGGGTCACCACAACATGAGGAACTGAATTAAAGGAACGTGGCATTAGGAAGGTTGAGAACCACTACTCTAGACCCACATGTAATAAATGTAACTTCAAACTCTCTGAGCATGATTTGATTATTCCGGTTTTCTGTAACAAATAAACTATATTTTTTATAAGTTCATTGTCAACACTTGAATTCACTTGGTGTTAAGTGTTTATTATCTAAATAAAACAATGGCATTCTCCAAGGGCCTTTCTAGATAGTTAATGAAGATCTGGATAGAAAGAGTTGTGGCTTCAGTTGTGAAGGACGGTATATTTGTAGTTTTTCTATTCTTGGTTCCTTCCAATGGCATAAATCAGTTAATCATGAGTTGCTTAATATAAATAAATCTAAAAATAAAATGGCTATTTTGAATTTATTCAAATGTGTAACCAGTAGTTATAGCAAATTATAAAACAAAAAAACTTAGTTTATATGTAATTTTCAACTCAATTAAATGGGAGAATCTGCGAAACTATGCATGGATACACTGAGCATTGTATTATGTGTATGAAGGGTGTCTGATAGTCTCAGTGCAGAACAGTAGAGCATCTGAAACAGTCCTTCTCCACTGGCATGTATTTTTTCCACATGCATTCCAGAGAAGCCAACATTTGACCTTTTATGACAATAAAAGCAAATCCAGGCCCCCTAGTAATATAAGGTTTTGAAAGGATAAGCAAAGCTGAGGTGAGCTTAAATATCAACGAGGGTAGAAAAACACTATAGAAGTTATAACAAAAAAAAATACTCATTTCAGAAGTCTCAGATGAATGTTTCTATGTGTTCTATTTTATCATATTCATTAATATCTGACCATAAACTGCCAACATTAAAAGGGACTCTAGAAATGACCTAGTCTAAACCCATCATTTTGAAATTAAGAAAAGTAGTGATTCAGCAAATTAAAGTGATTTACTCAAGGTTGCACTGATAATCATGAGTTAATGTTAAACTTTAGTACAGTGATACCTCAAGATATGAGTTTAATTCATTCTGTAACCTTGAGGCGTGGGAAACTATGAGATGCTGGAGTCGAGGTAAACTGGTGGGTCGTGTACAGCCGGCCAATACACGCGATTACTCCTATTTCAAATGTTGCTCGAATTTCAAAGCAAAAATCGCTTGCTCGACAGCTCATATCTCAAAAATCTCATATGTTAGTGCACTGGTATCTCGAGGTACCACTGTAGTCCTAACTCTTAGATTAGAATGTATTTTGTTTTCTGCAGAAACTAAAATTTATTACTTTCTCCACAAATATCACATGTTAGGCACATAAGAAATACTTGTTACATTAGATTTTATTATATTGTATTGTGTTCATTTATTCTTTTCATTTAATCACTTGTTCATTTAAATATCAACTCGGTACTTCTAATTTGTGTACATCGCAAATTCACAGCAGAGTTAAGAATAAATGTCCATTAAAACTTTCTTTTGCCGAAACCGGTTTGGCTCAGTGGAGAGAGCATTGGCCTGTGGACTGAAAGGTCCCAGGTTCGATTCAGGTCAAGGTCATGTATCCTGTAGGGGTGTGCAGGAGGCGGCTGATCGATGGTCCTCTCTCATCGATGTTTCTAACTCTCTATCCCTCTCCCTTCCTCTCTGAAATCAATAAAACTACTTTCTTTTTCAATGTCACTGAAATACACAGAGAATAAAAAGGTATTAGGGCATCATTGATAAATTCGTTTACCGAGATACAGATCAGAGAGTTGTAGATGTAACTATGAAGTCAAGAGAAATTGAGTTGTGCTATGATAGAAATAGATGGCTTCTGAATCCAGAAGATTGATAACCTGGCAACACCATGGAAAGAACACATATAAGAATGAACGACCTTAAAACCAAGAACTGACACACATACACAGTGTTGTTGTAAGACAATGTGTCAATCTAATGACAGACTGTGATAGCCTGCAAATCACTGGGGTCTCACCTGGAAATGTAAGAAGTTCTGAATCTTTTCCCACAAGAAAAGCCACCTGGCTGAGTTCGTGATCATTTTCCATTTGTAAGAGCAGAAATTATTTTATGAGACGTGAGCAGATGTTCATGCATCAAGGCCCAAATCTCTTCTACTAAGAGAAAACGTTTAGAATTCTCAGAAAATAGTCCCTGAATAATCAGATCAGGTTATCTTTTTATAGGCTCAATTCTTTTTTTTTTAATATATTGTATTGATTTTTTTACAGAGAGAAAGGGAGTTGGATAAAGAGAAACATCAATGAGAGAGAGACATCGATCAGCCGCCTCCTGCACGCCCCCTATCGGGGATGTGCCCGTAACTAGGATACATGCCCTTGACCAGAATCGAACCCGGGACCGTTCAGTTTGCAGGCCGGCACTCTATCCAGTGAGCCAAACCGGTTTCGGCTCATAGGCTCAATTCTTTACAGCAGTAAGAGTCCTGAAGAAGCATTAGCATACACCCATACACAGCACATACATATGTAATGGGAGTGGAATGGTGTTCCCCCAAATGATATATATCCAAGTGCTAATCCCCATTCCCTGTGAATGTTACCTAATTTGAAAATAGCGACTTTGTAGATGAATTTGGTAAAGAATCTTGATATAGCATCCTGAATTTCTGGTTAGTTCTAAAGAGAATAATGAGTACCCTTATGAGGGGGAAAAACAAACAAACAAAAACAACAACTGAAAGGAAATGAACTCCCCTCCATCTTGTCCTATAGGGCTGGGACCCCTGCCTAAACCCCATCCCTTTTCTGGGAGTGGCCACAGGTGTGCCAGCCATGTCCTAGCTTCCCTGACCACCACCCAAATGGACCAATGAAGCTCCAGGAACACAGCGAGGGTCCTAATAAGGCTAAACCACAGAAATACCCTAATTCAAGTGAGCAATCTCTGTAACCCTCATCACTTTCCTAAGCCCCCTAATTATCCTACCCCATAAAATTCATTGTTCCTGCCCGGCTCTCTCTCCTCACTGCTGAGCCAGAAAGAGGTTGAGAGCCAAACCCGGGTTTGATAAAGACTCTGCTTTTACATCGGAAAAGGCTCCTTAGTGATGGATTATTGGGGACCTCGAATTCTAGGCATAACACAACCACCATGAGAATTAAATCAGAGACACGGTGGGGGAAAGAAGCCAAGAATTGCAGGCAGTCAGCAGCAGCTGGGAGAGAGCAGGACACCATTTCTCTTTAAGAGCCTCCAGGAGGAACCAAACCCTTTTAACACCTTGATTTTGGGCTTCTGACCCTCACATCTTTTGGAAGACTGGTTAACCCTGAAGGCTCTGAAAGGTCAGAGCCAAACACCCACTGTCTAGTTGAGACAATAGTAACTGAAGCAACGTCCACCTGTTAGTCTTATGTAAATCCTTGCTGATGGGCTATCCTGGAGCTATTATTGGAATTGCCTGCCTAAAGACTATGGGTGTACCCCACAGTCTTAATAAAAGGGATAGCTCAAGTACATAGCTGCAAATGCCTAGCAACTGAAAAGAATTTTACAATTTTACTTGGATCAATGGTGATGATTCTTTCTTTCTTTCTTTCTTTCTTTCTTTCTTTCTTTCTTTCTTTCTTTCTTTTTCTTTTTGGGGCTTGTTTGCTATTCCAATAAATTTTTGTTGTCGTAAGTCACCTAATTTGTGATAACTTGTTATAGCAGCCCTAAAAAACTAATATGTCATATAATCTCATTTTAAAATAATTGATAATAGTTTGTTTTTTATTTTGGGGGGGGGGGAGAAAATTTAATTTTTAAGCTAATTTCAGAGTAACACATTTTAACCTAATGTGTGAGAAAAGTTTTGGTGTTAAAGTTAAATATCATCTCTCCATCAAAAGCTCAAGAGATGATCAATATCTTATATTATTTATTAACCAGGGGCAAATTGACTAAATTCTTCTCTTTTTAATTCAAAACCCATTGGCCCTGTCTTGTTACTTGTGTTAATACTAGCGCTTTTGAATTGCTGAGTGTTAAATTACTTGATTTTGATTTTTTTAAAAACAGCTCTTGATGGGACATACTAGTAGTGAAGACTCGGTGGCTTTTTAATGAAAGGCAATGTGGTTTGGCTCTGGCTGGGTAACTCAGTTGATTACAGTGTCCTCCCATATGCCAAGATTGTGGGTTCTATTCCTTATCAGGTCACATAGAAATATCAACTGATGAATGCCTAAATAAGTGGAGTAACAAGTCAATGTTTATCTCTCTGAAAATAATAAAATGAGAGAACTTGCACCCACATTCTCATTAACATTCCAGCTACCACTGCAGTAATAAACTACATAAGAGTGAGACTTTCTTAGCTAACTGCGAGTGTCTTCCCCACATCCCGTGTGGTTCAGGTTCAGGGTTCGAGCTCTGGAGGAGGCCTCACACAAATAAAAGAAACTAGAAAATATTAATTAGGAAATATCGGAGGCCAGAAGGGGGCCCTCACCCCATTTCTGGTCTTGCTATCCCTTTTATTAAGATGATGGGATCCACCCATAGCCTTTAGGCAGGCAATTCCAATAATAGCTCATGATGGCCCATCAGCAAGGATTTACCTAAGACTAAAAGGAGGAAGTTGCTTAAGCTACCTTTGTCTCAACTAAACAGTGGGTGCTTGGCTCTGACCTTTCAGAGCCTTCAAGGTTGACCAGCCTTCGGGGTTCCTTGTCCACACCTCTCTGCTAGTGAAGGCAACGGGGGTGGGTGGGGTGGGTGGGGGGGGCTTCTAACAGCTACCAGAGCAATGAACACCCTCCCTTCCCAACTGGGTCAG